>JBAMBL010002396.1:0-57573 GCA_037043405.1 Drosophila subquinaria | reverse complement strand
ACACAAGAAAGTGCGCGTGTTGCGAAAAAAAAAAATTTTCAAAATATGAACAATTACAACGCAATTGCTCGCCTTCGGGCGCACCGCAACAACCTGGATCAACAGATTCAGGGGTTGCAGGAGCCCGAAGGCCATGTGCTCAAAAATAAACTTAAGCAGCTCCAAGAAGAGCAACATAAACTCCGTTATGTTTTATAGGGCTGCCAGCTAGTTATATTTCGACGCATTTTTGCGCTTCTGTATATCAGGTTGGCAGCCCACATGCATGTTTCTTTTAGGTCAAATGGAAAAAAACACAAAAATGCAAATTTCTCAGCCATTTCTTGCTTGATTTTGATGATTGGCATATGAAATTGCTTGTAAAACTAACACCAATACTCCCACATACCGTGCATTTGACATAAAAATACTAATCTTCAGTAAAAAGTTTGCAACGATTTTGTATTAGGTGGCGCCATTTCTCTTTATGTACAAACGCTGCCAATTTGCTTTCTTGTAAATTTATTTAACTCATAATGGTAAAAATACCAAAATGCAAATTTCTCAATAACTATTCTTTTAATATTGACGCCAGGCATATGAAAATGCTCGTAAAATTAGCAACAATATTTTTATATAGCGTGCATCAGTTAATAATCGATAAGGCAGCAGTAAAAAGTTAGCGACGATTTTCTGTTTAACATAAACAGAGGTGCCACCTTTTCTGTTTAACATGTTCACGTTAACATGTTCAGGTTGTTCAGTTCACTTTGGAGCTACCAGTTCGATAGGACTTGCTCATGAACTCTTTGGGGGTTGATTTACAATTAATTAATTTTCTAAAAAACTGTTCTCTTAATTTCTCTAAATTTAATTGCATAGCTTCCCCAAAGTTGTAGCTTTAATTTGCTATATGCCGCGTTTGTGAACAATTGTCCTGAGATAAGCAATAATGGATTGAGAACAAGGCATATATTTTGGCGGTCATTTTGTATGGGACTTTCACCGAGGTAGCTTCGCTCATTTTAAAATATCTCAAAAACGTTTCGTTTTTTTTTTATTTTATTGTACCATTAGAAAGGTGAAATTGTAGGCTTTCATCGTGCATAAGCGATTTTCAGGAACAAACCTCCTGAGCTTAGCTATTTAAGAAATGGTGAAAATGTTCTTTTTTTCACTTTCTTTTTTCACCTGTTTCTCCCATTTTAAAAGCTGGAATGGCCAAAACTTGGCTTTAAACTATAGATTAATTAATTTTCTACTATTCTGCATCATTAGTTTATTGATTAAAGGTCTAATAAGGCTTAAAAATGAGAAAGTTCATAACTGGTTCCGACTCATGAACCAAGTTCCGTTTTTCGTTGCTAAAGAACCGTTGCTATCTTGACGCACATAATTTATTTCAGTTATTCAGTTGGTCAGTTGGTCATGAACGATGAAAGATTTCTATTCAGCTTTTCATGAACGATGAACGATATGGTTTCTATTCAGTTGGTCATGAACGATGAAAGATGAATAGGTCATTCTGATCAGTTGGTCGCTTTATCAGTTTATGAAAGATAAACGATGTGAATGGGCTACAACTGTTTCTTTTTAGTGAAATTTGTTTTAAGTTATTAATATGAATAGACGACAACTGCCAAATATATTAAGGATTATTTTTTAATATTTTGGGTTATACCCATACCATGGCTTATTGAAAATGAGCAAAATGAGGACATTGTTTTTTTTTTGGGCTTAAATAACCCTTCACACTGTTCAAAACTTGAAAATATATGAAATTAAAGCATTGTTACATGTACATTTTTTTTAAAACATTACTGACCAGCTGCAAAATGATCGGTTTAGTTCATAATTGACTGAATAAGTTCATTCGTGCATGTTAATGACCCGTTCATTTGAACTTTTTCAGAACGAAACGACACAGCTCTAATATTTATTTTAACGATATACTGAAATTGTGACAGGTTGGCAGCAATTTACGAAGAGCAACCCTGCAAAAGTGCTGCCCATCGCTGTCAAATGGCTGTAGTAGTGCCAAGTCGATAACCTAAAAATTTTGACACGAGGTTGTGCGTGTCTTTTCCTTTCTTTCTCGCTTTTTACTCGAACATGGGTGAGTCGTCGGCTCGATGAAATTGTGTTAAAATATCAAGAAAATCAACTGTGAAATGCATAAAAATAACAAAAAAGTGTGAATAACACATGACTGCATGTTTTGCAGTAGATAAATATGTGAAAAATATAAATTTAGCAAATATTTGTGCCTTTAAAGTTGAGTAGCAGCAGCACCGCGTGCTGCAGTGTTCTGTTTGTGTGTGTATGTGATTTTCTTGATATTTGACAACTTTAGTGAATGCTACTATCAATTGAATTGAATTTAACTTGTGTATATTATTTAACCTAATTTAAGGTATTAGCCGCGATAGTTCACACAAGCGTCGCGCCACTGGTGGCAAGCGCAAGTCGCTCCGTAAGAAGCGCAAGTTCGAGTTGGGCCGTCCCGCAGCCAACACCAAGGTGAGTTTCCCGATCCGCCATTGTTGCCTGATATAAATATCGTTAAAATGATGTTAACGCGTGTCAACTGCAATCGCACTCGACTAGTTCGGGAGCAAATATCTTTGATGATTAAAAAGCATTATGTTCGGACTACTGATTACCTATCGAAAATATCCATAGTCCGTAGTTTGTGTAATTTGAGAATCATGCTAATTTGTAACATTTGTATTTGCAGCTTGGCGCCTCCCGCGTGCACTCAGTGCGCACTCGTGGTGGAAACTCCAAATTGCGCGCTCTGCGCCTGGAGAACGGTAACTTTGCGTGGGCCTCCGAGGGCGTCGCACGCAAGACGCGTATTGCCGATGTTGTCTACAATGCCTCCAACAACGAGCTGGTGCGCACCAAGACGCTGGTGAAGAACAGCATCGTGGTCATCGATGCCACGCCATTCCGTCAATGGTACGAGTCCCACTATGTTCTGCCTCTGGGTCGCAAGCGTAACCCCAAGCACGCACAGAAGGAGGATGAGAACGATGTGCTGTCCAAGAAGCGCAGCGACAAGGTCATGAAGAAGTACCTGGAGCGCCAAAAGTACGGCAAGGTCGAGCAGGCTCTTGAGGATCAGTTCACCTCTGGCCGTATCTTGGGTACGTTTCTATTTCGCTTGCCTTTCTCAAGTTGCCCCAGTCGATGATGAAAAAAACTATAGCGATCCAGCTAATTTATTGCATCAATCTTGTTTTAAGTGCGATGCAAGCCAGTTGGGTGTGAATTTTGCTTGTCATAGTTACTCTGATGACATTGTTTAATAGTTTTTAGATCGACTTTGTTGGTTGCTTTCGACTCTAATATGTATTTATCTTTCTCACAGCTTGCATCTCTTCCCGCCCCGGACAGTGCGGTCGCTCCGATGGTTACATTCTGGAAGGCAAGGAATTGGAATTCTACCTTAAGAAGATCAAGTCTAAGAAATAAAGGCACTAGATAAGAATGCAAACCACCATCTGATTTGCTAAATGAAAACAAAAATAAAACGGCTTGTTTTTTTTTATAAGAAAAACATTAAAACACTTTCTACTCAATCCTATTTGTGTGCACACGGCAGTTAACTATGCTAAATAGTTTAGGTTTATAAAACGATCTTTAATTGCACATTATTGAAAACAAAAGCACAGACAGTAAAATGTTTCAATAGACTGCAATTTTTATTGTTGATTTAAAGCGCAAGACAATTAAATTATGATTGTAGCTTAATTTGATGATCGTGCAAATTTGCAATACATTTTTTAATGTTCACAAGCGAACTATCCGACTTGTGGACAGTATTTTCATTATCTAATCACATATAGCACTTTCGAATATCTAACAGATACTGTTAACATATTTTGAATAATGAGTATCTTTCTATAAGTTTGTTGAATCAATTGATTATGAATGCTTAAAGAAGTTTGGCACTTGTTCGTCCATTCAGTCTAATCATGTTCAATTTTAGAGAATTTCGGATAAATTTCCAAATACTCCACTCTAGGATTTGGGTTGTAAATACACTAGAGGGCATATTTATTTTGACAACATTTAAAGTAAAATCTACTCATAACTCATCAATGGAAAGGTCATTTCAATTCCGTTTGAATGATACAAAACATTCCTTAACCCATTAAGTACCCATTGAAAATTTCGAATTCTTGTAAAGATCTACTTTGAAACTTTTTTCTTCGATTTTTTTAAAAAAATGTTTTGATGCAAAAAAATTCTTCAAATAGTGTCTGCAAAATAAATGTTTCAAAAATCTCTTCTCTAGTATTTTTTTTATAATTTTTTGAAAACTGCAATAAATGACTATTTTAACCCCTTTTTCCTCCTTTTCACACAAAAAGTTCCTTTTTTGCGGTTAACTTTTAATGTTGTCAAAATAAATATGCCGTCTAGTGTAGATTCGTTAACAAAACTTACGTAGGGTATTTAGATTTTGTTACAAACTGTGTAACAAGTGAGAGGCATGTCCAAAATTTTAAATTATTGTTAATCATCGTGACGAGCTACGTTCAATTCTTAGCGTGCAAATGGATCGACTTTTTCTTTAGCTGGCTTAGGAACAACATCGAGTAACACAAACTATATTTAAAGATTTTCTGCAATGCAAAACATCCTAAAAATGAGTTGTAACAACAATTGATTCTTGCTTAAATAAGAAGTATGTATATTTATGTGTATTTTTTTTGCTTGTTTCTATGCAATTTTAATTCATACAGTATGTTACAAAATATAGGTAATCAATAACAATAGTTCAAATATCATTCGTATTAGTTGGCTATAATTACATAATAACACAAACAGGGCCAGTTAATTAGTCGAAGCCGTAATACACAACAAATATCTGGCAATTTGTACTGCCAATCACAATTTCGATTTGCAGTGGCTGTGTGAAGATAACAGAAAATTTAAGAGCAACTTCTAATTGTTTGTTGGTTGGCTGGCGTTCAGTGCTCGAACAGCATCGTCATGAGGGCCATCAAGGCAATGCCAAAGACTAGGGCCAGCAGCTGTTTGACAGACTCCTTGCGTTCCTCCTCCTTTAAGAGATCGGGTAATACTGTGACCAACGAAATGTGCAGAAACCCGCCAGCGGTGAATGGCATAATCCAGGATGTGCGCGCCTCTGCAATGAAAATGTCTGTCAGTTGAGGAATGCATAATAATAGTCTTTTATATTCTTACCCATTGCTGATGTCACTCCGGAGCCGCCAATGGCCACGAGAGCACCCAATAGACCGGCACCGGCCGTCAGCAATTGTGCGCGTGCCGCATCCCAGCGACTGAAGCCAGAACGCAAAAGAATGGCAAAGTCTCCCACTTCATGTGGAATTTCATGAACTGCAAAGACAGACTCATTAGACACGCTGATGCTGAGCTGACCAGAACAGTTTCACTTACGCAATATGGCAAAAGTGGCCAGCACTCCGTGCCTGAAGGAGACCAGAAACGATCCGGCCACTGCAAGGCCGTGTGTAAAGTTGTCTATGGAATTGGCCAGCAGATTCAAATAGCCAGCTACTTTCTTGGGCTGCTCCTTGTGCACCTTGGCCTTCTGTTCGCGTTCACGCAAAAAGCAGACCTTGCCCACATCCTCAATGTCGCAGGCGCCGCCGCAGCTGTCCGACGTCTGACCCTCGGGCAACTTGCCGCCATGGCGACGCAGCAGACAGTTGGCAATCTCCACGCACTTGGGCTGGGGATTTTCCTCGTCGGCGCTCGTGTAGCCCGAGAAGATTTTCTCTACAATGGTAAAGATGAGTATTCCGGAAAGCACCCACATGCCGGAACGCAACGATGGATGACCGTCGGAGCCTACATATAAGCCACAAATGGGGAAATTTCGTTATCTCTTTGTTCAAGTACAATAAAAGCAGGCAAGGGATTACTCACTCTGGTTATCGCCCTCCCAGGCTTCTGGCAGTAAATGTAGGAAAACATCACCCAACAGTCCGCCCACCGCAAAACTGAGCAGCACTCGCAGAAACTTGGACTCGGATGCTATAAAAGCGAATCAGAAATGTATTTGATATTTATCATTGTTATTGTTTCTTCTGTGCTTAACTTACGATCTTTATAGCCCTCCTTGGTCAACTTCTCGTTCGAGGGTATGATGAACAGCGGAAAGATGCCGCTGAGGCCAATCACAACGGAACCAAGCAGCGAAAATACCCATGGCGTGTACTCCAAGCTCTTTATATATTCGGGCATATACTGATTGACCAGATTTGTGTAAATCATCCCAAAATGTTCATCGAAGAAGCCGCTGCTCACGTTCATTGTAACTGAATCTTCCAAATGATGCTCTTTATCTTCTATTTCTATATTTATCTGTTGAATCAGATGTTAAGTGTCTTTGGTCTTTTTTTGGCTGTGGATCAATCAAGTCCTTGTCATGTCCTCCAACTAAGCCAACAATTTGTCTTTTTATTATTAGAAACTGCAATTGATAAAAGGAGATTTATTAGGAAACAAGAAACAATATAAACATTTTTTTTTTAATTTTGAATTCACAAGACAATTTTTTTTCGTTAGGTTTCAAGCGAACAATGAATAACAACAACAATTTCCTAACCCAGTCGCCTAGCAACCGATCAATGTAGACACTTTTCCTGATACTAGATTGATGTACAAATCCCCCGAGTGCACGTCACACTCTGTTCTCCGCCGGGCAACAGCCGATAGAGCCCAGTTAGTTAGTTGACTGACACGATCGATAAGCGGGCTAGTGTAAGACTCGAGTAGGCCAGCTTATATATGACTAGATAACTGATAACCGTGTAAAAAGTGACAGTTTATCAAAAGTACCAAAATCCCCATGGGGCTCATAAAAGATTTTCGAAACTTCGTGTGGGTTTTTCAAGTTGCTGGCAAGCATGAAGATGGAACAGCATATTATAACTCACTTCAATGAATTTACTGCATTATTTATAATTGCAACACTTAAAGATATCTAATTAAGTACTTAAATACATTGATTTCTATGTCTAAAATGTTGGATAAAAACTTGATATTTTAATTTAGCAGTGCACATTTTAATAACATCGCTTTAATAGAGCTTACAAATGGTTTTTTGAATAGCCTTCGCTTAAAAAAGGATTTTTAAAATGATTATAGAACTATTAAATATTTATTAAATATGCAAAATGTTTATACGAAATTTTCTAGTTAGTCATTAAGTAGTTGTAAGGTCTCGTATAAACTGCATGTTCATATTTACGCAAAGTCAATCGCAAACCCAATAAAACTGCCCTGAATTTTGTAATGCGATCTTACAATGACAGATATCGGGTTGTACTCAAGGTAAACCAGCAAGCTGATGATTCAAATTCACACACACTATAGATAATCAAGTTAAAAAGACGCACTTTAAGGCAAGTCTGGAACAACACTTTGGCAAAGGGTAAAGAAATACGATCGGAATCAGAATCCGAATCAGTTGGCGAGCACACGGAGACTGAACGATTGAAAAATTTTGGAATAGTAGCTTGAGTAGCAGACAGAGCTGAAGACTTGTGCACCTGTGATTTACGACACAGTTTGAATCAGTTCGCTTCACATTTGATTTGATGTGCACAATGCAGCTTAAATTGTTCAATTTCTGGCGATAAGATACATATGTATAAATAGAAGCCGCTAAATGGCAATACCGAGTGTGTAGACGGTTTGAAGATATAGGTACTTATATTATGTCTGTGATTAACTTGGGGCCTAACTGGGAGTCTTCGTGGTGTTAGCGACCCGTCAACTATGGATAAATATCGAAAAAAAAACGTGAGCACTGGACTCGCTTCCCACTCCCTCTCTGATTGTGATTGATCACACGGCGTGGACGAACGGACGGACGGGGCTGGATATGTGAGTCGCGCTCGAATATCACGTATACGCACATCAATGCCAAATTGGTATAGCAAATGCGTTTAAAGTTTAAACGGTTTCTATTCACGCCAGCCTGCGACTGCGGTTTGCTTATCAACAAAAAAAAACAAAGTAGTTGCTCGATTGTTGTTGTTGTTTTTTCAATCTTAGATTTTCAAGCTAATCAGCAGTAGACGCGGTTTGTTTGTTAGTAAATAAATGCAACAAAACTGTCAGTTGAGGTTCCCTTATAAAGATTTCTCGATAATATATTTAAATACCAAGAAAATGTTGTAAAACTTCTAGTTAGATATAATCTTCACTTTGTATTGCTTGCACTTGTTACTCAAAAGTATCTAATTTTAGAAAACAAACGCAGTTTTTCTAGAATACATGTGTTTTGACGTCGGCAAAGCACTTGTTCACACACACACACACATACGCAAGCTTCAAGAACAAGGTGACCACAGCTAATACCAGTTTATTATGAATTTCTACATAAATCGGTTTATGTATTTGAGTTTTGCTTGGGGCTAAAACCGAAGCACATAAGCAAAAAGAAATACTAGTCTTAGGATGGGAGTACAGTTCTTGTTCTTGATATCAAAGCAGACACTTTATACACACAAAGAACGTTACGCACAACAACAAAATACATACATATTTCAATTATAGAAATTGACACTGATGCAGACATACATAAAGATCTGTATATATGTATGTGTGTGTACCTTTGTAGGTAGATATGGAGGACAAAAGAGCGACAGCGCGAATTGTTGTTGCCTATTGAAAATTGACAAGTGTTGCTCCGACTGCGGTTGCCGGTGCTTTGAACTTGATTTGTGGTATCCGTGTATTTTTGATGTGGATGTATTTGTTTATCTTCAACCCAAAACATACAATACAATTCTGTGGCACTCACTTGACTGCTGCTAATGCGGAAATTTACAATCGACCGTCTTATCACGCCAGCTACTTTGCTCGATATGACAGGAGAGAGATGCGTTGCTCCCCCTTTATATGACTTTATTACATATAAAACATGACTGTCCGATCTGCACAAAGTATTTGCAGGGGGTTTTCAGAAACTCTGTAAAATTAGTATCCATCTTTGCTATTTTCATATATAAATCTGTGTGTATGTATGTGAATCAGCCATTTGTAACTTTTTCGTGTTGTTGTCCATTTGTTTTGTTATGGCGCACATTTTTTTGCACGCTGCACCAAGGTGGATTTACTAACTAGGTGACGTTGTCACCACAGCTGCTCTCTTTCGGGGCTACAAACATTTGACAGTATGCCTGCGAACGTTGTCGAAAGAGGTTGTGTGTCGCATGTTTTTTTTATTGTCTGTAGCCTCACCACATCGGACGACGTCACCTTATTAGTAAATTCACCTTGCGCTGCACTATAGAAGAATTTGGAATGGGAGAGCAACAGAGAGAGAGAGACGGAACAACTTGTAGTATCAATCGAAACGTGCCTCTCCAGCAAATCAATTTAATGAGAATGTGTGATTTGAGCAACGAAATGCACTGCTGCACAGTTCAGTTAGTACTACATACATATGTATATCAGTATATATGCACATACATAGGTTTTGTATATATATGGAAGCAAGGAAACACAGCCGTTGTGACGAAATGATAAGAGCAGCCCACCGCGTGAGTCGATCAGCTGTGCAAGCGACAAAGGAGAGAGAATGAGAGAGAGGGAATGCCATTGAGAGCAAAAGTGGAAACATGGCGTCGTTTGCTGCGATTCAATATGTGTGCAAGTAAACATATGCATAACATACGTACATACATACGAACAAGTGCAAGATAGGCAATGACAAAGGATTGTGAAATGTGAAAAGCTATTTTGATTGTGTTGATCAAGGGTTTATCCACATATTTTGGCTACTGAGCAAGTATTTACGGCGCAATTGTGATCTAGCCAAAAACCGGTTTATCAAGTTCAGTCTCTTTGTTATTGTTGTCGTTTCGACGGTGTTATCGTTTTGATTATCAGCACGACATTCGGCCATATTCGAGTGTTGTTCACTGCACAGATTCACTTTAATAATTTTAGTGCTGTTTGCAAAAATAACAAATATGGCCGCTGACAGTGTCGATTTATCACTACTTGAAATTTGTACTTGTTATACAAACATATTGGTTGTAGGTGTAGGTTAGTTATGCAGTATTTCCTTCTTACCGTCTTGTCTTGTTGTGTGTTAATTGCAGGGAATTCACTCAGCCCCTTGTGTCGCCTTTGTCTGCATTACGGATTTAATTGATCATATGCAATTAACTTCTTTGTTTTGTTTGTGCCTAGGCTAATATGCAAAAATTCGTTTAATGCGCAGTATCGATCAATTTTGCCAGGCCACTAATCTACACTGAGATTGAGTAACTGGATTTTATTCGAGATGCTTACAAGCTTAACGTTCTTATGTGTTACACTTTCATTTAATTTACAAGGATTCGAGAATATTATCAAGTATTGCCGTTTCGTCGCGGGCTATTACAGCTGAAATGAATCAGATACGCCTCATAAGCGCAGTTTTTGTTTTGTTTTGGGCCGTGTGAAAAACAATCATGGCGCATGTGAACAGCTGAGTAATAGAGTTGTGTTGTTTCGTACTGAAAAAGTTCAAATGAACGGGTCACTAAGATGAACGAATGAACTTATTCAGTCAATCATAAACTAAATCGTTCATTTCGCAGTTGGTCAATTTAAAATTTCTTAGAGAAATGCAATTAGAATAATATAATATATAAATATATGTATTGGCATATTGTATATTGGTATTCCGCAATTTATTTAATGTTTAAAAACTTTCTCGTAAAGTTAATTGACGACAATTACATGAAATAACTGAACTAAATGACTGATTTAGTTTCCGACTGAAAAATGAACGATTGAACTAATTATTAGCAATCGGCGGTCGGCCGATAGACGATTTGTTGATTTCTGAGTGAAATGATTCAATCAAAAATCTTAAAATATAACAAATATGTATATTAATGTTTGGTCTCATTCGGTTTTTTTAATATTGATATGAACTTTTTAAATTTAATAAGCTATAGAAAACTAAAAAAGTTGTTAAAGTATTTTCAGCCAAATCAGAAGCTTGCTGTTAATAACATTACAGTAACATGTTAAGTTGTCAAAACAAAAATTAAAAAAAAAGGGGGAGGGGTTGGGGTCGCATGCAACAGCTGTTTTCAGTTGATTATATTTTTGGTGTCGGAACTGTTTACGTTTGTTTTTTGTCTTGCAAGGAAATAATTATTGAGTGCAGTGTATATAATTTAGTTGATTTACATTAAAGTGCATTGTGAGAGTTGAGTGTGAGTGAATGTGCATTGGGTGCAAAGGGAAATGAGTACAGACGATTTGTTGGTGCGCCATGAAAAAGGCGACGATTCACCGTCAACTTCGCCAGCAACACCAACGCCTGCGCCCAGTTCATCATTGAATCGCCTGCGCGACACCTTCCGCCGCACTGAGAATATATCGTCGCACATTTTTAACCACATCTCAACACAATTCTCAAATGCCGCTGCCGCAGCGGCAGCCTCTGAGATTATCGACGGTACTACGACATACCCAGAAATGCCGCAGACAGTGGCGACGTCCCCAACAATTCCGTCTGGCATTTCTAATCCCAAACGTAAAAAGCCCGGTGAGTACAAACGATTGTTTAATTACTTTATTGCTTGAAAATTGAAGAAAGTCAAATGTGCAACGTTTGAATTCTAATGTGTTGTTTTTGTGAAGCTTGAAAATGTGCAAACTGTTAACTTGAATAACCCTCATGAAAAGCTCTCAAAAAGCTGCGTTGCCAAGCGCGCTTGACAAATCAATAGGAGCTTTTGCGTCAGTCATATTTAACGCAACAACAGGATAACTCATCGCAGCGACCACAAAACAGCAAATTGTCCGTAATTTGTCACAGTTTTTACAATATTATAAGATATTCATTCAGTGTTTTCGAAACATCTGTTCTTCGCGGCACCCCAAAACACGCAATTGAAATCCGCAGGAAAGCGCTGGAATAACTCGATTCTTTTACGTATGTTGTATGCAGTGTGCGCTGCGCCCCCGCAGCTTTTTTAACCGTTCAATGCGCTCATTTTTGGATATCTATTTTTACTGCTTAACCTGACCTGAAATGGACAACACACAAAGTAAGTCAAAGGCGGCCAGCACGATGCGTGGACTAGTCGAGGATGCGAAGAAGACAAAGCTGTCACAGGCCAACAATAACAACAACAGTGTGGCCAGCGGTCGTGTGAAGCCAATGGCATCGATGACAAGTGCAAGTACGTCCAGACAATTGAAAGGCGTCATCAAAACGCCAACAGCAACATCGTCCGTTGGTGCAAAGAAAACGCCACAAAGTATGCAACAACAAGTCGGCAAATCCACGAAGTTGGCTGCGTCATCAACTGCAGCAGCAGCAGCAACAACAACAACAGCTACCACCACAGCAAGCAGCTCAAGCGCAAAGCCAGCAACGTCAAAAGCACATGCACAAAAGGGTCAGAACCAACCCCAACAAGCGCAGCCAACGTCCACAGCGCCACAATCGACACCCACAGCCGCTCCCGTTCCCGCGCCCCCGTTGCAGCCGCAGCCGCAATCGCAACAGCTGCAGCCGTACAACAACAACAGCAACACAATTGCACTACCAAAAGCGTCGCATGCCAACCATACCAACGAGGAGTTGGCCAATGGAGTTCAGGACACGATTTATCTGTGCAATTTCCGTGTCTCCGTCGACGGCGAGTGGTTGTGCCTCAAGGAGCTGCAGGACATTGATGTGGCTGGTGGCGTAAAGACAGTTGGCGGCGGTGCTGCAGCGCTCAATGTATCTGCTGCTGGTGGTGGTGGTGGCAGTGGTGCTAATACCACAAGTGGTGGATTCGTGCAGCAGCGTCATCAGACAAATCATCAGTTTGGGCAGCGAAACAAACGTTTCTCGGGTCTATCGACGGCCAGTGGCGGCAACACTTTCGAGGATAACGGTATTATGGCAATTGAAAATCTAATCGGGCGTCGTCTGTGCGACGTCGTCGGCTCAAATGCACTAGCGGCACCGCATCAGCAACACAAGAATGTGGGCCTCATCGGTGGCACGCTTGCTGAGTGGTCGCATCTCTGTAGGTTGCTTCTTGTCCATTCTTCATTTGCATTACATTTGATTTCCAATTAATCTTCTTTTGTTTTGTAGTGTGTAGTTTGTTGTTTAATTACTTTTCTGCAAACATATGCACATTTTCCTTTGAATCTGTTTGTTGGCATTGCCAGACTTGGTCATTAGGTCAATCTGGCAACTTGAATTAATTGTGCAAGCACGCTAAGTTGGCTGCGCCCATAAATTGCATGGAGTGAGATTACTGTTATATTTTGCACATTCAAAAACTTGAGCAGTAATTAAGTTCTTGAACTCATTTCAGTTGCTTAGAAGATTGTGTATCTTTAATTTTCATGTTACTGCTTTGTACACACTTTTGTCTTGCGTCTCTGTTGTCTCAAGTGGTCTTGTTCTAATCTTAAATCGTTGTGTAGGCGCAACAGCTTAAACATACAATGAACTTTATTAAGCAAATATATTTGTAAACAATGTAATAGGGAAAATAGGCGATAGGCGACAGGCAAATGCTCTTCACTTGCTGTGTTCTTCAAATGTCTCCCAGCTGGCCGCATACGTTGACGACTAAATTGGTAATGATAAGATATGGGGACCCTTCATTGAAGACTATAATTTAAACCTACCTCGCCGACGGCTCTTGATTTAGCTGGTGAGGATAAGGGTATCGATGCAGCTTCTACGTTGTCGGGTTGCGACATGGAAACGTTGCTGGGATTTGGCACTGTAAGGGGAGGGAGCGTACTACTTGTCTCAGTTGTCAGCTTGACGTAAGTTTCATGGCCCTTGTCTTGCGAAGACTCCTTCCCTCTAGCTGGGCTGCTATTGTTTGTGCAGTCGCTTTTCGTACTTGAATTACTCTCGCAGGAATTCACCTAGTCTCCATTAGGATGGGGCGTTAATTACTTAAGTGATAGATCACTTACCTCTCTTATATCATGACTGATACTGGACAGTCCACCCTCTTGTCTTTTATATTTATAATGGCTGTAGATTTGTCTAACACCGTCGTCCTCTTTAGCAGGAGGTTTCTCTCTCTTTTCCGGCAACTCTTCCTCAGATATAGTCGGTGGTTTTTGAGATCTTTGCTCCCGATCTCGCTCTCGTTCCCGCTTAAAAACACAACTCGACTGTTTGTTAACAGATTTGGAACGTTTTCTTTCTGTTTTGGGGTAATAGTCGTCTCGTTTCTCTCGACTCATTTTAAGGGGTATAAACTTTCTTTGAAAATGATAGCCCAGCGAAGAGGTCGATGTCATCGAGTCGTGCTCATAATTATGCTCTGTGGTTGAGCCTAAACTTGGGTTTTTAGGAGTGACAAGCTTTTAGTTTATTCAACGTTTCACTTACCTTTTTTGCGGGCTATAAACTTTTCCAAATTGGCCAATTTTATGGGATAGGGAGATGAATCGCCTTGTTGACTGCCTATTAATCCCATGCCTGGCGTCGGTTGAGCAGTATTATCTACCTCGTCATGCTTCTTCCGATCTTTCCTATGTTTTTTCTTGCGACTGCGGAAAAGGTTGCTCCAACAACTTTCATTGGCTTCATCAGATTTGTGGTTGGGCGGTGGTGCCTCTACATCTGCGACATGTTTATCCGACGATTTCTCTTGTGGTTTATCTTTTGGTTTTGGCTTCGACTTAAGTACGTTGCCAACAACTCTTCTTTTACGTCTTTGCAAGCAACAGCAGATTATCAAGAGCAGGAGCAAGAGGAGCAGACCCAAGAATGCAGCGATGTAGGCCACGTAGCTCTCATCTTCGCATTCCACGCACTCCTCCTCTTTGGGGTCATTAAGATTCTTCACCTCTTCGCCGTCCTTTTGATCGGAAGCATCGCCTGGGTCGTGCTTCTGTCGAGCAGAGCGACTCTGTTTGCGGGAAGCTTCATCATCTTTATCCTTTTTGTTTTTATGAAGACGCTCAGTTCTGTTGTTGTTCCGCTTGTTGCTGTTGTCGGCAACGTTGATGTCATCATCAGGGGAGCTCTGATAGTCCTTGCAGTCATCTTCTGGCTCCTCGTTCTCTTCTGACTGTTTCGCTGACTTTGTCGAGCAGCTAAGGGCCTCGTAGATTTGCAGCACACCGCCCAGACCTGGATAGAATATCTCATCCCGATAGTGCAGTTGGAGGCTCTCACGAATCCAGTTGCGTAGTTTCCGATTGTAGGTCTTCGGACTGACACCCTGAAACCGATAGCAGTTCATCAGTGTCTTATAGAACTTGACTAGGATAAAGGACGCGTCGGGAGAGCGCAGGTTGTAGATACGTCGATGCTTGAAGGGCAGAAAGATGTTGCTAAGAAATCCATTGCTATCCTCAGACTCTAGATGCGGCAGGGGCACTATCATCTGCTCCCTCTGGGCATCCTCATTGAGGCAACTCTGGTCCAGTAATGCACAGTTGGACGCATCATTCTCACTGCCCCTCTCCTCATTAAGCTTGATAGGTTTAATATGCACAATCTTTAGCTGACTGAGCACGTCCGCCACGGGTGTCCTCCAGCCGTTGCCATTTGTGTTGAGGACCAGGTGACACTGACGATAGAGGGCCACCAGGCGCTCCACCGTGCAGAGCTTCAGGCGGCCAGCGTAGTAGGACACCTGTGCCACGGGCAGCAAATAGAAGCGCAGATAGCCTCCCAAGGCATCGTAGAAGGCGCGTTGGAGCAGGCGTCTCGATTCCACGTCGGACATTCGCTTTATCACCTGATTGACGCTGTTGAAATACCTCATCAAGGTGTAGACAATGCCGTCATGGAGCAGGCACTGGGGATAGGACTTGGGCACGAGCATCTCAAAATCCTTGCGTGCCGACATTAAGGCAATGTCTTCCGCCGAGAAGCATTTCTTGGGATAGTTTCCAAAGAGATTCGTGCCCAGGAATGAAGCCTCATCGCTGGCGCTTCGATAGACCTTGCTCGACGGATGCTCAGCCTCTGTCTCCAAGTCCGTATCCAGTTCATCCGGCGAGGCAGCCGCATAATAGGTTGCCTTGATGCGATCCTCAATGCTGCGCATCATCTCACTCCTCTCGAGCAGATCCTCTGGACTCTGGGGATGGGCCTGCTCGAAATGCTGAGCAGCTGACAATTCATTGATTTTTGCATTTAAGTTTAGTTTATTCCTATACTGATGCAACTCGGATGACAGCATTGATTGGAGCGTCAGCTCATTCTGAAAGTCATTAGGCACCTCTAGTGTAGACAAATCGATGCTATAGATGGGACAACCGCCGGGCGCCAGAAACAACAGCAACGAGAACAGCACATAAATGTTCATAATTTCTATTGAGTTTTCATTGTTTTTGAAGCAGAATGCCCCGGCTCGACAATAACTTTGATCTTAAATTCGTGTTCGCTATGTAGTTACACATGTTAGCCGTTAGCCGCAATCCTGGCCAGAAACATTCGACTTAACCATCACGTGGACCGATCGCTTCTCTTGCAGCACGCGACACGGCCGAAATCGAGCGGAGTAATCTGGTGAACATATGCAAGCTGGTTGTCAAGGAGCTGCTGGAGCAATCGTTGCGTTATGGACGAATGCTGGACTCGGATCATCTGCCGTTGCAGCACTTCTTCATTGTTATCGAGCATGTACTGGGACATGGGTTGAGGCCCAAGAAAGGATTGCTGGGACCACGCAAGGAGCTCTGGGATCTGTTGCAAAGTGTCGAAAGCTATTGTCCCGAGGCCCAGGACATTACGGCCAGTGTACGTGACCTGCCCACGGTGCGGACTCATATTGGTCGAGCCCGTGCCTGGCTACGCATTGCCCTGATGCAAAAGAAGCTATCCGATTACCTGCAGGCTCTGATCGAGCATCGGGATGACTCCCTCTATGACTACTATGAACCACATGCGCTCATGATGAGCGACGAGGTCGGTGGATATTAATCCTGGCCAGCTTGGCGATTAGTAACTTCGGTTTCCATTGCCTTGCAGATTGTTGTAATAATGGGCATTCTGGTCGGTCTCAATGTCATCGACTGCAATCTGTGTGTCAAGGAAGAGGATCTGGACTCGCAGCAGGGCGTTATTGACTTTTCGCTCTATCTGCGCTCCAGCTCCCGCAATGCGGAGGCTAACGAGGAGGCCAATGCCCCAGCTGCACCAATGGATGCGACTGGTCAGGGCAATATGATTGCTGTGCTGGATCAGAAGAACTATATTGAGGAGCTCAATCGACATCTCAAGTGGGTCTATCAAATCTTGCCATGCCTCGCGAATCTGGATCCATCTAAGTAATGTATTTCCACACGCATTTCAGCGCAACCGTTGCCAATCTGCAGGCCAAGGTCGAGTCCTTGACCACCACCAATGCCCTGATGAAGGAGGACTTGGCCATAGCACGCAACAGTCTGCTGGCCCTGCAGGCCGAGAATCAGGCCATGCGACAGTCGGCCAGTCAGACAACGCAGAGTCACGCGGACAACAGTTCCAATGGAAGTGGCAGTGACAAGGAGAAGGCACAGCAGGCGGAGGCCATGACCGCCGAGTTGGCCGAGGAGCGAAAGAAGAATGTCGAGCTGGACAAGGAGCTGAAGTTGCAGGTGTCGCTCAAGGCCGAGTCGGATATGGCCATGAAGCTGCTGGAGAAGGACATCCATGAGAAGCAGGACACGATTGTGTCGCTGCGCAGGCAACTGGACGACATCAAGCAAATCAATCTGGAGATGTATCGCAAGCTGCAGGTGCGTATCTCCTCATCCTCACAGATCATCAGCATCATTCATGACACAACGACACAACTGAAACCAATCTCATCCTCATCTGATCACATTCATCAACATCAACTCATTTGGTCGCTAGTTATTGGTTTGTTTGCTGTCTTTGGTTTAATATTTCAACAAATTCGACCCAAATCGTAAGCTCCAATCTGTTATCAATAAGCTGTTAATCAATCAAAAAGAAAAACAAACATAACTCCTACTCCCCCTTGTTTAAAATTTAATTAGGAATGTGAAGATGAACTAACACAGAAGGGCGAGATGGTCTCTCGTTTGCAAACGAAAGCCTCACAAATTGGTAACATTTTACAATCGCTAGAAAAGAAATACGAGTCCAAGCTCGTCGACCAGCACCAGGTGAGCGCAGGCGATCGATCTCCCAACACGCGACGTCAACAGAATCTGCAGAAGTTCGAGGCACTCACCAAGAAGCACAAACAGGACACTGGGCCACCCATGAAGCGACTCCACCTCAAGATGGAAGGCATTCCGCCCTTTAATCCCAACAACTACCGCAAGTCACCAGCGAGCGCTGTGCCCCCAATCCAAGCCCAGATGCCCCCTGAAGTGGATGCTGCTGCAACAACCATCAAGACGCCCACATCTGCCAAATCCTTGAACGATGAACTGGCCGAGGCAGCTGCCGCCGTGACGCAGCACTTTAAGGTCGGAGGTGATGGGTCTCGCAGTGACTACGCTCTGTCCCAGGATCAGGATGCACTGGGCCATACTTAAAGTCCTTAGATGTAGCTTTAATTAATTGTTGAGAAGGCATTTATCTAAGTTCTACATAATCTATGATCATTTGTGCTAGAATGGTGACTATTTAGTCAAAGTGCAGGGACTACATGATATGTATATGTACATATATACAGCCCCTATATACAAGTACTAACGTTATGGTTCCTGATTCGATCTGGCGACCTGCTGTCCGTCACCTGTAGAGTTACAAAACAATCCTAATCGGAACTCAATGTGCAACTGCTTAACAATAATAAAAGTTATTATGGACTCTATGTTTTATATAAGATATTACATAAATGTACGTTGCCTTCAATGCTTATAGATCCCCTAGTCATATGATATTGAAATATAGTACATATATAATCGTAACAAGTTGTTGAAGATTCAAAAAATTATAAGCTGTTAGCTGAATATCCTTCCCTCCCCCAAATAAAGAATCCCCAATAGCGTATATTATAATGTATAGTTATAGAGCCGAATTATTATATTATATGTACTTATACTTATAGCCCATCATACTCGATACGCATATGTACTTTCAACTTGCTTTACTAACAAATGTAATTATATAAATATGTATCTATACTTACATGTTAAAGGGACTACATAAACATACACATACATATACTACATACTAACTAAATCTAGCTAAAACCAAACCAAAGAAATAAAACTTATCTTAACTCTAGTGTTTTACTTCTTACTAATCCATGTTCAATATCTGATTATGGCTGAGAATTGTTGAATTCTTCACGGTACAAAAGATTCTCGTATCTTATCTTTATCGACAGGATTGCAAGGCTACGCTGACTCACAAAACGGAATTAATGAGCCAATTAGAGTGCCAAAAGGAAGACATGGCGAGCACTATTGAACAATTAGAGAAAAAGTAAGATGCAATTTATGGACTACTTATGCCCGTTACTTAAACAATAAGTAAAAGGGTATTTTGTATTCGTTGCAATGTAAGCAACAGGGAAAGGGAAGCATCTCCGACCCAATAAAGTATATACATTTTTGATCAGCATCAACAGCCGAGTCGATTTTGCCATGTACGTCCGTGTGAGATCTCAGAGACTATAGGAACTAGAGCAGCCATATTTGGAATTTGTTTCAAATTTTTGCCACGCCTCGTTCCGCCTCCGCAAATGGCGAAAAGCCACCACATGCATAGTTTTTATGAGCATAGGATTTATTTTGCTAATTAACGTTAACTATTATTACCTATCATCCTACAAAATCGTAACAAGATCGGACAAATAAAAAGGTGGTAATAGCTGATAAAAGTTTTTAAGCATGCAATAAAAAATAAAAATTAAATTACGGAGTCGGGAGCACGACTATAACCTTTCCCTCTTGGTTTTAGATACAAAATCAAGTTTAGTTAGGACACTTTTAATGGGAATAAATCAATCATTCGCTAAGTTCAAGTTTCTATGTGAGTAATTAAATTTTGAGGAACCATTGTTAATCTTACATTAGTTTTAGTTTAATTTAAATACTTTAAAATTTAAAAATTTGAGGAAATACATACAACGGTGGCCAAAAGTATTTTGACTACCTTTAAAGTTAGTTCTAGCCAAATTGTGAGCTTACTTCATGGAAAGTTTGGTATCAATGGAAAGGTCTTTTGAATTCCTCTCGAATGATGTAGTACTTTTCTTAACCCATTAAGTACCCATTGAAATTTTCGAATATTTGTAAACGTCAACTTTTTCAACTTTTTTTCTCGATTTTTTAAAAAAAATGTTTTGATGCAGAAAGTTTCTTTAAACAATTTAATTAGTAACTGCAAAAAAAATTTTTCAAATATCTCTTCGCTAGTATTTTTTATAATTTTTTGAAAATGGCGAAAAAGGCACTTTTTGCATGAAAATGAGGAAAAAGTGCCTTTTTCGCCATTTTCAAAAAATTATAAAAAATACTAGCGAAGAGATATTTGAAAAATTTTTTTTGCAGTTACTAATTAAATTGTTTAAAGAAACTTTCTGCATCAAAACATTTTTTTTAAAAAATCGAGAAAAAAAGTTGAAAAAGTTGACGTTTACAAATATTCGAAAATTTCAATGGGTACTTAATGGGTTAAGAAAAGTACTACATCATTCGAGAGGAATTCAAAAGACCTTTCCATTGATACCAAACTTTCCATGAAGTAAGCTCACAATTTGGCTAGAACTAACTTTAAAGGTAGTCAAAATACTATTGGCCACCGCTGTATATTAAGCTGTCCGTCAGTCTGATTAGAAGCGTATAAAATAGATTTTACTCTAACAAATTATTTTAAACGCCTCCAATTATGAGCGCTTATCTAATCGTTACAATGTGTTTCCCCCTTATTCCCAGATGGACTAATGATAAGAGCAACTTGGGTGAAATACTGAAGAGTACCTCGCAAACGTTATCCACCCAGGTGACGGCATGCGAGGAGCGGGCGGCACGCGCGGAGGCCGAGAGTCGCATAGAACGCGACTGGCGAGTGTCCCTGCAGGAGAAGGAGATCAGGCTAAAGGAAAAGATTGCAACGCTGCAAAGTTGTGTCAAAGAGCTCAACGAGGAGAAACAGAAGAGTGACAAGCTGAAGTTTGACTTGGAAAAGGTGCGCACCCAATGGTCCGAGGCTCAGACGACCCTGGAGGAGCTTGGCATACAGTTGAGCGTCAGCAAGCTGAAGATATCCGAGTTCCAGGACAACGAGCGACGACAACAGCGGCTAATGTCCGACTCATCGCAGTCGCTTCAGGCCATGCCCGAAACGGTCAGCAGCCCGGGCATCTGGGCGCCCGACTCCATAGCGACCCACTGCACGGCCTGCACCCGGGAGTTCAATTTAACCCGGCGCAAGCATCACTGCCGCAGCTGTGGCGAGATTTTCTGCAAGGCCTGCTCTGAGCACACGCTGCCACTGCTCAATGCCCAGGGACAGCCTGGACGGCCAGTGCGGGTTTGTGATGCGTGCTACGCTTCCACTGGGAAATGATCAATAATAGTTTTTATATATATTCATATATATAAATTGTTATAAATAAATACTGTTTTGAGTCTATGTAAACTGTTAGCTATCCATTTATTGACAATTTGACGCACAAACACATTCCCAAATTAAGCGACTATAAATTTTAAAGCATGTTTCAATTTATTTTTAAATAATAACCTTGTTTACAATTTAAGAAACATTAATAAACATTATGCATATTGAAAATTCTTTTATTTTTGTAAATTGGTTTGAATTGAAATTCAAATTGAAACAAATTGTGAGAGCTAAAAATGAACTTTCTTAATTTTGAAGTTAGAATTTTAATTTAATTTAATTTTAATTTAATTTTACCAGAATTTTTGTTGAATTTTTCTCGAATTTCTAATTTTTTTTTTTCTCAACTTTGCCACACGAAGAGCGAAATGCACAAAACCAATTTTAGAATAAACTTCAATATTTTACAAAATTTTGCATTTTGTTGTTTATTTCGAAATGTTTCTCAATTTTTTTAATTGATTTTTGAAAGTTTCATTTCAAATTATAGCGCGCAAAAAGTCTGTTAACTTAACAGTTGGTCAGTGTGGCCCTTAACATTTCGTATTTTTCTGGTATATTTATTAAATGTATCGATTATCGAAGTATCGCAATCGATAATAGACATGCAGCTCCTTCTTCTGCCGCCAATATTCAAAAGATGCGCTTAACATTTAAAATTAATATCTTTAAGCTAACTTAATTAATTTTTCCTTTATAACTTATTTTAATCACATAAATCTAAGCTTGTGCGTGTCCCAGGCAAGTATTAATATCGTCAGCCACAGTGAAAGTGGACAAGCATCTGACACTGTCATTTCGTCGGCCATTATGTATAGCCAAACAAATAGTTTTTTAATTAAATCAAATAAAATTCACAGCTGGCCTCTTTTATAACTAAATACAGCCCACGGCCTTTCAAGAGTTGTCATTACCATAACTTACCCAGGCATACTTACATATTCACATACATACACATGTGCAGATTCAACTAATAACAGTTGCCTCACCGATTGTCAAAGGGGCGTTTTTTTGCAGCGCTCCTAACTGAGGGTTAGATAACGGGGTTGGGTAATCGCAGCTCAGTTGGGGTAGCAAGCAGAGCTCATCGAAATCGGAAACAGTGTTTGTACCCAAACAATGGCTGTGAGTTTTTTTGAGAGCCTGGCTAAAAGGGCGTTGCCTCTTCATGTTCCCTTGATTGTTATTAAAAAATTATACAAACTGTGTACAATATTGTGTTATTATATTAACACCCAAGGCCCGAGCGTGTCATAGCCAAAGTCAGTCAGTAAGAACTATGACCTTGTTTGGAGTAATGTGGCCAGCTCAAATTACGGGGTAAGGATACGAGCAGGAGGCATCATAATCCCATCGTCCTGCCCTGCTAACGATCCTATAATGGACCGTTTACGTCGGGGTGTCAAGTTTGTTATTGTGTTCCGGAATTCGCAATATTGTATAAATGTGAATTTCTTGTTTCTTGAGCCATTTTGTGTCACGGCAATTGTTTGAAATTCGAGCTTCCGGTTTGTTTTGTTTTTTGCGAGATTTGTAGTGGCAATTTCAGTGCCAGTGCAGATTTCCAAGGATTGCTTTTGGCGTGTGTCATGTAACAGGGAATTACAAAATAAAATTCCAAAATTCGATTACAATTACAAAAAATAGGTAAGAATTCATCAATTTCCAGCTCATATGTATGTATAGGATCTGCATATGACACCAGAAAATCTTCCGAGAGAGGAAATTCGGGCTAATAACTTTTGGCAGGAAAACAACAGCAACAACAACAACAAACAGCATAAAAGTTTCTGTGAACTTTTAACAAAATTTCACGTTTCCTTGAATTCACAATACTTCGAGTATTTGTTGTTGTCCTTCCAGCCAGCACGTGGAAGTTGAAGATGAAAATGGCTTCAGACTTTTACGGTGCTTCCCCTCTCAATGCTCTGCTCAGCTCTGTAGTAAATATTTTATCGTCTAAGGCGAAAGAGAAGCAAAATGTAATTTCATGGCTCGCTGAACGAGAAATACAAGAGAAAGTTCAAAGTTTCAGCTTGTAGCAAAGGCGAGCAGCTTTTTAGAATCTTGATGCTGGATATTCTGGATATCTTATGCTGGCTGGCAGAACTTGAAAGCAACGGAAGTTATTTAATGAGATTTCTTTATGTCAAAGATAAGTCGAAGATGCAATATTTTCACAGTTTGCAACTAAGAAAGCAAACAATGTTCTGGTCTTGTAAAACAACGAGACTCAAACTGAAACGAGGGTTGTGGCTTTATTAACATGATGATGGCGACACGGCTGAAAAGGATAAGCGCAGGACCAACAACAACAATTGTTGCACACACTTGAAATTAAATTAACTTTTTTCTCGCCCCCTGTCCACTTGGAGTGGCTTTGTTCAATGCCTGCTGCTGCTGCTGCTGACAGTTCCAAATGGAAAGCGTTTTGCTTTCAGCTGGGGGCAACACTTTGGGTGGCTTTATCCACCATGGACCTTTCAAAATAGAGACAATGTTCGTATGGAGCCTCTCTCTCTCTCTCACTCACTCACTCATCTTCGATGATTGCTCAAATATTGTCTTTGGATGCGACGCGAGACGCAAAAACATAAAACACAAGTTCAACTGCGACACAACAACAACTACAACTATAAAAAAAAACGATGGCAACAAGTACACTCAGAAAAAAATCAAGATTTTCGCTGCTAAACAGGGAATATTCAAATGCAAATGATCTAAAAAGCTGACTGAGCTCGGAACTTCAAAAACTAAGAACAAAAACCTTATTTAAAATAAGAATTTTCTGGGATACTTTAACTATCCGTCCGTCCGTCTGTGTGAGCGCCTAGATCTCAGAGACTATATGAGCTAGAGCAACCAAATTTAGATGCTAGCTAGAGAAACCGTTTTTAGAATATTACGTATTTTTTGGTAATTTAAGTCATTTATTATTATAAGCTTTTATCCTTTTATCCGGAACAAGATCAGCCAACCATAACGGTAGTAATGGCTGATTTAGGTTTCAAGCGCCTAAAAGAATGCAATTAAAAATATTTAAAATTTATTTAAATAAGTAACGGGTGTCCTATAGTCGGGTGCTCGACTATAGCCTTTACCACTTGTTAGCGATTAACTTAAGTCTGTAAAAGATTGAATCACACTAGTTTAAGTAATCAAAAATCTTGAACTTCTCACCAAATGTTCCTATTTCTAGTCTCATTTTTAAGTAAATTTTGAATCTTGAAGTATATGTATTTTTGTCAAATTTTTTCTGAGTGTATAATAATAATCACAAAACGTAAAGCAAACAAATCGCAATCGGAATGAATGAATGAGGCAATGACTGAGGCAAGGAAATCTCATTAGCCGCGTGTCTTCAAGTTTCATTTTTAATTTTGTACAACTTTTTTATCTCTCTACCAACTTCAGTGAGCAGACACAAAGATCTTTGTATACATATATTTATTGTTTTTTCGGTGGTCTTGATCAAATAATTTTGCGGCCAATGCATGGCAAATATTTGTCAACATTTTAAGGCACTTTTCTTTTGTCTCTCAATCGTTTTGAGTCAGTGCCCCTGCCCCCCTCCAAGCCCCTAACCCATGAGATACCCTACTCGATACTCGTATGTACATATGTGTGGATGTTTGTACACATACCTTTATGCCTTTTGTATCTGTTGTCACTGTCTCGACATCTGAATCAGAAGCAGTTCATCGTTACTTGCAGCCAGCTGCTCACTTGAGCACTTGAGTCTCGCTCGTTCCTTGGCCCCGTCGGAGGCATCAAAAGCAAAGAGAGACATGGCCAACAGGCAACAGTCAACAGTCGAAAGGGGCACCTAAAGTAAAGTAGCAAGTAGCAATGATCCCCAAGTGATTTCACCTTTTCCAACCTTCTCCATGACCATCATCAGCACTTTGCATTTACAACCACTACAAACAACTAACGGCTACTTATTTGTGTTCTCTCTCTCTCTCTCTCACTCTAATAATTCGTATCATATTCACATCTAACCAAAGTGATGACGATCAACTTTAGATTCTCTAGTGAAATGGACACAAAAGTATTCTCAGTTTATTAGTTAATCAGTTTCCAGCATGGAATAACTGAGAGGAACTCATAGGACTTGTTTTCACTATTTATTTATTTCATATTTACATCGTATGTCAAATGCCGCAAATATTTTATTTAATAAGTGGAATTTTTCAACTGTTGTTAAATTCAACTTAAACTAATTACAATTGTATCTTCCGCTTTGTTTAATCAATTGATATTTAGCTGAATATATTGGAAAATAGAAGAGATTTTATAAAATATTTAATGGTTATTGGATTAATGGATTCCACTACCTCTAAATCTTTATTTGAAATTTTTCCTGTTTTAGTTGGCATTTTTTACTACTTCATTTTTTGGGAGCTACCTTTTCAACTATTTTTATGTAGCGGTTTCAACATTACTGAATGTTTAGATTTAACTGTTACTGAATATTTAGTTTCACATTACAACATTTGTTCAGTCTCAAAAGATTAATGGGGTTCCGGAAACAGTTTTAGATTTGGTTTAGATTAGTTTTAGCTGCTCCATACAAAATTTTCAGTGTGCCCAGAGCAAATCAGGGAAATGTGGTCATTATAGTAGATTTCGTGAAATCTGCTCTGAGAATGATTTCGTTTAGCAAAGAAAAATACGCCACATTTGGTGTTTGTTTACATTCTGCTGTAATATCAATATAAGGAACGTAATTCTTATGCATTTAAAGTTTTTATAAATAAATAAAATATATGTAAATAAAGTGTTCAAAAACGTTCGTTCCGTCAACTGTTTTAGATTTGATTAAAAATAATCTAAACCAAATCTAAAACTGTTCCGGAAATCCCATTATTATGTCTTTAAACCTTTTTAAGAAGTCATTTTTTATGGCGATAAGATACAATTATATTAATATTTGTTTTTATTAAAAATTAAAAACATAATTCATAAAAAATGTATATTTATGTTGTACATTTAAGTGTATTTAATACCTAAGCTCTAAGTAGATACTTGCATTCAATAACTGATCACTTAGAGTCTAAGTCTTAGACCATAACTTAAACCGTAATTAAAAAGAAACATTTTTACTTTGGAATATTTTGTATTTTGTAGTTGAATTGAATTTTTCAATAGCTAGAGTCAAAAGAAGTGCTTTCAGTACTTGATCAGTGATCACTTAGGGCATATCAGATTCATCATGCCATTGTAAATAGATATATTTTTCTTTATTTCATTTCTTGTTGTGATTTAAGTTGCTGTTGTTGTTGTTTATTGTTGTGTTGTTAAGTACACTCTGTTGTTGTTGTTGTTGTAGTGTACTGGCTACTGGTTACCGGTTACTGGTTGCTGATTGATGCCTTGACTCTGGTAGCTGATGATTACGAATACTGTATTGTTTGTATTGGACGGTTCCCCGTTGATTCCTCCCTCCGCCCCCCTTGGCTCTAATGTGGAGCCCAGCTCATGCATGAAGAGCGACGGCCAAGCCGACGACATAATGGACATGTTTCAGCTTTTGTTGGTTGAAGAAGTTGTCAGTGCGGTCCAACTGATTTGCATATTTGGCCCCCAGTAAAAACACTTTTTAAGTGGCCACCCAGCAGCACATGTATATATGTACATATGTGTGTATCCCTGTGTGTGTGTGTGTGTGAACGTGCCGACTTTAAACAAAGTTAAAAAACGAGAAATATACACTGCCAGTAAGAACAACAACAACAAAGCCAACAAATTCTAGCCATTTACAGTTGCCAACGTTAGTGACTATGTACGTGTGTGTATATGCCAGAGAGCAATAAAGAAAGAAAGAGAGAGAGAGAGTAAGTTAGTTGTCCTTGTGCTGCTCTCACACACATATAGTACATACATACAAACATACAGCATTGCTGCTTTTCAGACTCCTCTCTTCAGTTTGGAAACTTGTTTCTTTTGCAGCAACTGGCAAATACAACATTGTAGCCGCTTTGTGTTTTCATTGTATGTGCATGTGCATGTGCCTGTGTGTGTATGTGTGAGCAAAGACTCCGCCTCTGCGCGTAGGCGGAGTCTATATAAAGAGCGCAAAACGTGCAGCGCGCAAATGAGAGCGAGAGAGCGCCATGTGCGCAGAGCTTTTAAAATGTCGCCGCTTCTATCGCACACGTGACTTTCGGTTTGGATGTTGCTGCTGCTGCTGCTGGCGTTGCCGTCGCCGTCGCAGTTTGTTTCAATTGCAATAATTTTGTAACATTCTAATAGGCCAATGCGACCCACTGACGCCGCCGTTGCCCCCACCACACAGCCCCTGCCATAGACGCCTTATGTACAAGCAGCTTTAAGTCAGTTGTTATTGTTATTGTAGCCGTCCTGTCTCAAATTTAGATCTTATCGAAGTGCACAGTATTATTTACATAGTTATATTTTACTTAAAATTGTACGTAAAAAGATCATCTTAAAAATTGCAAAATATATTTAATTAAATGAAAAGCAAATATGTATAACTATTTAATATGTGTAACTTGTTTAGTGGTAATATTATAAATATAATTATTTTATTTCAACTAAAAGCGTTCGGCAGAAATTATTTTGCATTAAAAATAAAATAAAAACAACATAAAATCATACCTGTTAAACAATGATTAGTAATCATAATCATTAGTAATTAGATTATTTTTGTTTAAAAGTCGAACTAATGGCCGTGTTCACCAGAACAAATCGACAACAGAAAATCGATGAAATTTGCATGATTATTCTAATAAAATGCAGTGATTTGCAAACATGATTTAAAATTTTGTGATTATGATGACTGAAAATTCATCACCAAAATAGTACGCTGAAATTTTCTGATTGTGATGCTTTGTTATCGAACAAACAAAATACATGATTACTGATTGATTAGTTCTGGTGAACGCGGCCAATGATTTTGGCCAATGGTTTTTCTCAATTATTTAATTATTACATTTATTTTGTGAATTTTTCTGTTTATTTATGACTATTTAGTAAAAATCAAATTATTTTAAATTTTCACAATCAAAGTAGCCAAAATAATCAGATAAAATAAAAAATAATCCGAAATAATAATTTCTGATTATTTTTGAATAAATGCAATAATTTCAGATTATTTCTGATTTTTTGTAATCGTAATCATTATACAATATAATCACAAATTTTTCAACAGTGAATTATATAACCACTACGATTATTTCCAAAAATAATCTAATTGATTAGTAATTCTAATCGAAATTTAACAGGTATGCATAAAATAAAAAATAATTATTTTTTTGATTCAACATTTGTGGCAAGAAAATTTCCAAATTAGGTCAATAATATTTTAAGCTCTAATCCCATCAAAAAATAGTAATTCTAAACTTATGTACATACATCATTCTTTCGACATATTTGCTGATGTATCCATAGACATGTTTTTAAATTTTTTTGTTTCAACTCTTCTTTCCTATAGCTGGTATGATTCACATTAAAATATAAACAGTCATTTCTGTTTTTTATGCATTAGATTTCAAGTTTTAGCAGTTGAGTGAACATTTCATAATTATAAACAATAAACAATTATTTGCCCCTTACTTTGATGCCAATTCTTTGTGCGCAGCTGAAAATGAAAAGCGAGTGGCAACATGCCAAAAATCACTGCGGACGGCAGTTCGCGCTAGTGACGAAAGCAGCACGAAGGGTGCGAAGGCGACTAGCATATATACACAGGAAGAATGGAAAATTTGCTATGACTGTCCGATCAGGTCGAGTTATATACCGATCGAAAGTTATTAACTTAACTTACAAATGTGCATACTAAGACTTTTGGAAACTCACCTGGTTCGTGAGATAAACAGGTAACAGGATAACTGAAAAGTTTGAATGAGGACTTGTTCCTGCTCAAAAATCAACAAACGTTTGTTCTACGACTTTTTCGAAAAATAGCTAGTTTAGCGGGAAATCGCTAAAAACCGCTAAAATTGAAAGCTACAGATGCGATCTATATATCGTTGAAAAGGTATTTTGAAGGGCTGTTATGCATACCTTTTAACTTTTTTTCTAAAGTACACAGGTAAATTTCTACAGGTGAAATAAGGTATTTTCCCCCACATTTTGGCGGTTTTTGAGAAAACGCCGCTAACGATTTTTTTAAATTTAAATATGTTTTAGTTTGAAAAGTTTCGCGTTTTTTGATATATGACACAAAAAATTTTACCGATAGGTTTGGAAGATATAACCTATTAACTGAATATTTACGTTTTACTTTGAATTGGAATAGGGCAGCAGCAACAAAGTGTCATAGCAGCCAGTTTGTTTGTTTGGATCAAATCGTTAATTAAGCTAAAATGTTTGAATGAGGACTTGTTCCTTTTCAAAAATCTAGAAATGTTTGCTCTACGACTTTTTCGAAAAATCGCTAGTTTAGCGGGAAATCGCTAAAAACCGCTAAAATTGAACAGTGATACATTTTAGCGCAATGTGCCGAGTGCAAAAATTTTGTTTTAAATAATTTATATGTCAAACTTAATATTATTCGTCACAAAATTGGATATCAGAAATTTTGGGGCATGAAAATGTTTTCGTCACTAGACTTTTACCTCGTAAAGAGGTTTTTTTTTAAAAAACCAAGAGCAGCTGCACACAATGATTCAGACGACGAAGACGACAGCGACGACTCCAGGCTGCAGTTGACCCCCTGAGTTTCTCCATCCATCCTCTCTTTCAGCTTAATACATAAGCAAAGGAAACAACAAATACTGTATGCCAACTGTGTCAGTTGTGTCTCACAGTGTGTGAGTTCATGTGTGTGTGTGTGTGTGTGTTAGTGTATCGCCTACGCTGCCATGCCAACCAGCGGCGAGGTCGCATCGCTGCTGAGGCGCAACAACGTTTTTGGTTGGCTGTTCCATTAACGAAGCTCTCTCAAACACACACACACGCACACACGAACGCACAGCTAAAGCTAAAAAACAACAACGACTGAAAAAAGAAATTGTGAAACAAAAGCAACAAAGAAAATGAAAGAAACCTCAAACAACCACCAGCGGCTAAGGCAATAATATGAGCACCACCACCACCGCCACCACCACCAGCATCCGTAGCAGCAGCAGTGGCAGCTAGAGCTGGGATATAATCGATTCTCAGTGCATCGATTTTTTTCGATCTTTTAGGAAAAAAAATCGATTAAATCGATTTAAATCGAAAAAATAACATTTTTTTTTTTTAATTTATAAAGATCAATATTCATGGAGATCATATACGTATACATGTAAAAAATAAACTAAAAATACATTTCAATAATATAACTTAGGAAAAGTTATAAGTTTAAGCTAAATTAGTTGTGTTGCCACAGGTTTTATAAACGTGGCCACAGGTAAGGCACACGGCTGATCCACTTTCTAAACGTTTAAAATGATTCCATACATTGGACTTCGCACATTTTCGTTTCGGATCATTTTGTTCACCTGAACTATCCTTGATATCCGATCCCTTGTGGTTTCCTAAAAAATGAAAAAAATAATGCATTACTTAACAATTGTAAGGAAACCGCTTTAAAGCAGGGGGATGCATAATATACATTGACGAACTTGCTTTGCACTTGCATGAGAAAGAAATAAAGAGTGGCACCATGCAAATATATAATATATAGTAGAAAACACGACTAACTTATATGAGCTTCGGTATAGGGAAACTTGACTGCATAATGGATGCACATATGAAATGCCCAACTCTAACTTTGCGAAACATGTGTTTAAAACCGAATTTACGAATATTTACCTGAGACTCCCAAAAATTTGTCCATTTTGCTTCCGATTCCTTGATCCACCAACACACAACGATCCTAAGGAAATTTAAAAACAAATATAAAGATCTATTTGCTCAGTTAAAAGCACAATTTTTTTATTAAATTACCCTTATTCGCACGTTTTGTTCCTCTCCTTATTCACAGTGATGGATTTTACGAATTTTCACGATGCATCGATTCTACCAAAACAGAATCGATGTTTGAACGAAAAAAAAAGAATCGATAGTATCGATTCTAGCATCGATTTTATCCCAGCTCTAGTGGCAGCGTCCAAACCGCAGCCAACCACCAGACTCGCTCCACACTGCCGCAGTCGCCGTCGTCGTCGTCGTCGCCTCGAGTGCACAAATTTGTATACAGTACCAAATTAGATTTTGAAACTTTTTTCTTAATTGCTGCCGTTGCTGCCGTGGCTCTGCTGCTGTGCTGCCAACGCCGACGCCGACGCAGGCAGCAAAACTCGCACAAAAGGTGGTGGCAACACTCTCCGAATGTCCCATTTACGTGACTGTGTGTATGTATGTATGTATGTAAGTTTTGCAACCCTCGTTATGCCTCTCCCCGACATTGTGTGTGTGTGCGCGGCTTTTGTATTGGTAAATGTTGCCGCTTGCCGCCATTTGCCCTGATGCTGTTGCTGTCGCTGCTGTTGCCGCTGTCGCTGTCGCTGTCGCCGCTGTTGCTGTCGTTGCTGCTGCTGCCCGCTTTAGATTTATCCCAAGTTGATTCAGTTGCAATCGAGTGCTTCGTCTGACATGGTCGTTGGTCGTTACTGCGCGCGTTGTTATCGATAAGACGTGATCGTTACCGCTAAATTGTTATCGAAATCGTTATGAATGAGAAATTTAAAAACAAACGAAATTGTTTATGACAAATACAAATAAAAATACAAATATAGATCACAAAACAGATCAAAGCTAACTCTCAAAGAGTGTCCCAGTGTGTGTAGTGTGTGTGTATACAGTTGTGAGGATGAGTTTACCGTCGGGCGTGGATATGCAGAATCTAATGTCCCAGCATCCAGTGCTGGGCGCTTTGCCGCCCGCCTTCTTTCTGCGCGCCGCCTCGGAGCGCTATCAACGCACTCCGAAATGTGCCCGTTGTCGCAATCATGGCGTGGTGAGTCTACCCCTAATCCCTGCCAGCATTCAGTTTGTCATCATCTGTTTGTCTGATAAATTCCAGGTCAGCGCCTTGAAGGGCCACAAACGCTATTGCCGCTGGCGGGATTGTGTCTGTGCCAAGTGCACTCTGATCGCGGAGCGTCAACGTGTCATGGCCGCACAGGTGGGTTAATCTTGGTCCTGCCAAGCCGCATGGTCATCTAATCTGTTAGTTTTCCGCTTCCATTGGCTTCCAGGTGGCCCTGCGTCGTCAGCAGGCGCAGGAGGAGAATGAGGCGCGTGAACTGGGACTGCTGTACACTTCGGTGCCCGGCTCGGGGCAACAGAATGGCAACGGCGACAGTGTCACGCCCACCTCACACAGTCCGCCACATGGCGGCGGCAATGCGTCGAATGGCGCTGGCAATGCCACCACACAGAATGGCGTTTTCCACGGCGGCATTCCCTCGCCACCCAGCGATGGCTATGAGGCCAGCTCCACGCCCTCCAGCCACCATCAGCAGCTCCAGCTCCAGCTCCAGCATCAGCAGCAACAGCATCAGCAGCACCAACAGCAGCAGCAGCGACAGTCGCAGGCGCAGCATTACAATGGCAATGAATCCGACACGGATGGACGCACACGGTCCGAGCACCTCAGCGTCGGCTTCTCCCCGACGCGCACCGAGCTGGACGAGAGTCCTGGTAAGTCCTGCAACAAAATGAAATTATTATATTTACGCCCTGTTGCTCGCCGTGCCAAACAAATGGGAACACTTCACAGTGCAGCTGATGTGTGACATTACAACGTCCTGTTCCCCTCAATCCTGCCCCCTCCCCACCTGCAACCACAGCCCCTTAAACGCTTCAAAGTCGAAGGAAGCAAAAATAAAACAACAACGCGCTCAAGAAAATACCAGCATAATTTTTATTTTCAATTGTCAAAAGCGCAACGGCGCATAAAGTGCCACACTCCTCTTTTGCATGTGTGTGTGTGTGGGATTGTGTGTGAGTGTGTGTGCTTGACTGCTTAAGTGTGTGTATGAGTGTGTGGTTAAAGATGTGGGAACAAAGGTTCCCTGTCAAGGCGTCATTAAACTCAACGTTTTCCTAACCCGCCAAGTCTGAATTTAAAATGTAACCAAATGGGAAAATTTGCAACAATTAAAGAGATTTGAAGATTTGAAGTCAGGAGTTGGGCATTTAAAAGGTCTTTATAAAGGGTTTGAATATTTAACGGCAATTCAAAAAGCTTTAATTTGTACCTCATTATTCAATTTATTACCTAAGTAAAATTAAATACAACAAATTATTCTGAAACTTGTTTATTTTTAAAAGTTTAGAAAAAACAATTGCTAATTTTTGAAAATACAGTCGAACTTTCCTAACTCGAACTTCTCTAACTCGAATTTCTCCGTAACTCGAACAAAAATATTGGCCCGTGCTTCTGTAAGTCGAATTTTTCGGGAAAATCTCCAATACAGTTTGAATTTTTTTTCGTTTCTGTTATATGCTTTTGTTACCGGCTCGTTTCGAGTTAGGGAAGTTCGACTGTACTTAGATGAAGATTTTTTTTTAATTATATATCTTACAAATCTTAAATTTGAATTGGGGTTAAGTTCATAATATTAACAATAAAAATACAAAAAGCGTTTCTCTCTCAACAGTTCCCAATTCTAAATTCCAAGTTATCAATTCAACAGATTTGATTTTTGATTTCTTGTTTCGACTTTATTTTATGCGGGCTTGGCCTACATAGTATCTGATATCTTTCAGAGCAAACTCAAAAGTTGACAGAGCTCTAAAGTGCTGTAATAAGAATATTAGCATCCTTTCTACATCATCCCTATAACCCAACGTTTCAAACAGTTTCCAAGCCCATCAATAGATACTTATCCAGTCAATGGACTAATTTGGATGTGGATTACATCGTCAGGTTGTAAGACAATTCCAAACTGAGGGCGTAATACGAGACTTGTTGTTCTGTTGAGGACTTCTTTGCTGCTCCTTTTTTTCTGATTTGTTTGCCTTTATTGTTTCGAGAAAGGAAAACACTGAAGGATTCTCACGCGAATCAATCGAACCTGTCCATTTCAGTAGTTCACTGTTTATTTGCACTGAAACTCAAGACGATTTCACGCATGAGTTTCATCAAAAAAACATAAGAATCAAGAGCATCACCAGGTGCCCAGGTGTCCCAGTGCGTGCCCAGAGGAATGTATCCGTATCGGAATACTATGTATGTAGGTCTGAGGGTTACGCACACAAATCGACAGGGTGCAACTTAATTAAATTTTCACTGCGGCTTCGTCAACGGCAAATCAAATAGAATGAACAAGAGAAAATAAAAATATCGTATAACTTGTTTCATTTCGGTACAGGTTGCAGTCCGTATAACAACCTCTGATTGTCTCTGGGGTTGGCATGTCAACGAACCCTCTCCACCATCCTCTCCTCCATCTCCATCTCCATTCTTGTTTGCGATTCCCGTGATTACACTTTTTGTTTATTCTATTTTTTTTATTTGTATTTTCATTTTGATTTACAAAATTTTTCTTTTTCTATGTCCTCTGCGCACAAATTCGATACTTTTATTTGCTTTGCCCCGTCATGTGGAATACCGCACAGTTTCCCACAACCACAACCTCAACCACAACTACCTGCCTGATCTAACCTCGGCTCTGGCTCTGCGTTTCTATTCACTTGCAGTTTCCAAGCGCGGCGCCGCTCTCTCCAATGAAACCGATCAGGATACGGGCTCCGAGTCCGGCTCACCCAGCAGCCCCAGGCCCAAGGTCGCTGGTTTATTCAATTTGACCTCTAGCCTTTCACCTGCCCGCACCGGTCCGCCCAGCTCGCCGGAGTCCGATCTGGATGTGGACTCCGCTCCGGATGAGGCGACGCCTGAGAATCTGAGCCTGAAGAAGGAGGACAGCAACTCGCCGCCAAACACGCCCGCCGAGAATCTGCATTTGTTGCGCTCCTTTGGCAATGGACATGCCCAGGGCTTTATGCCCTATCATCACACGCAGTTCCTGGCCGCCGCTGGTCTGCCCGCCCATCATCCAGCCCAGTCGCAGCTGCAGCAGCAGCAGCAGCAACAACACTTGGCCCAGCATCCACAGCAACAACAGCGCTCACCCATCGATGTCCTGATGCGCGTCTTTCCCAGCCGACGGCGCAGCGATGTGGAGCAGCTGATGCAGCGCTTTCGCGGCGATGTGCTCCAGGCCATGGAGTGCATGCTGGCTGGCGAGGATCTGACGCAGACGCCGCCACCGGCGCAGGTGCCGCCATCGCCGCCATTCCCCATGAAGTCCGCCTTCTCGCCGCTGGTGCCGCCCGCGGTCTTTGGCTCGCCGACGCATCCGCATCGCTATCATCCATTCATGCAGGCGCACGCCAAGCGCTTCCTCTCCGCCCCCTATGCCGGCACTGGTTACCTGCCCGGCGTGCTGAGCACGGCGGACATCGAGCAATCGGAATCGAATGGCGCCAGTGGCATGGCCATGGATCGGAGCAGCAATGCCGGCGACTCTCAGGATTGAGGCTCCGGCAAGAGCAACGCCAATGACAGCGGTGTTGTCGTCTTCCGACCCTTTGAGCCTTAGCTCAAGCGCCATAAATATTGTAAACATATTGTTTTTCTTAGGGAAATCGCGGAAATCGTAGTCTAGTAATTGGTTTTCTTTAGTTCGTAAGTGTCCTCGTATGCGATTGTAACTCTGGCTATACTCTTATCCTAGAATCTACTCAACCCCCTATATATTTAGTAGTATATGTGTATGTACCCAGCGAATCACCCTTTAAGCATAACTGTAAATTGTATCCACGGCATGTTTATCCCTCAGAAGTATTGTACCATACGTTAAGAGCTCTAAGATACGATTAGATGAAATTAAACTTATTGAGATTATTGTGTAAAGAATCATATAAATATATATATATATATATACCTATTGAGATACCTATGTATATGTACCATATACCATATATAAATACATATATCGTACTATGTATTAGATATTACATTTCAAACACTGTGTTAAAGTATTTAATAAATTTAAAAACAAATTCAATAAATCAAATTACACAAAAAGTTTTCTTGATACGGCCATGGGATTCAAAAGTGAAAATTCAAATTATTTACAGAAAAAAATTATCATAATTATTCATGATTGCGGTTACTAGAGAATGAGATACTCATATATATAGTCGGCATACTCATAGTCTATGACAGTGGTGGGCACGCAGTGGCTCCGGGAGCAGCGACTGCTCCCAACTATTTTTCTGCCTACTGTTGTAGCTGTAATTGTTGTGCTCTCGAATTCAGATTTCGTGCCCACCGCTGGTCTATGAGGATGTATCTAGATTCCAATCTAGAATAGATGTATGAAATTTTCAAGCGAAGGATTGCTCTAATAATCTTTAGTTCGATATGAATTGATACATAATTCAATCAAGAATTTTGAGTGGATTTAAGGTCACATTTCATGGAAGATGCAGAACAAGACCAGAACTGGATGACACTCTAATATAAAGTTTTTCTTTATATGACAGAGTTTCTGCGTATTTTTATGATTGATACACTTATCGTATTTCTAACAAAATTATATTGAAGCCTGAGCACCGATTTCTGATCTAATTGAACAAGAAATTCGAAAATTGTCGAAAAATGTTGCTAATTTCCTTTTTAAAATCTTAAATTTCATTTTCATAAATGAAAAAGTTCTCCTTTTGGCTTTGTTGAGTATTGTAAGAGTTATATTAAATAATTCAACCATCTTCTGTAGTTCTTGTGTTCCGTTTACAAACCCAATACATGAAAAGGTAAAGGTCCATAATATGCGAAACACCTCAAAAAAAAAAAAAAAAAAATTAGAGGACGATTTATGATGAATTTAGGTGCAAAAATTATTTCCGGGTCTTTTATTTTTTAAATAAATTTTGATATTTTAAGGCAAAATTAACTTTTTGCATGGTTGCTTTGTGCATATTGACTAAAAAACACATATTATGGACCTTAACCCACGAAAATCATCAAGTAACAGTTTTCTCTTCAAATTTGGGGCTTCTAGCTCTAAGCATCCCTGAAATTCTTAAATGAAATTCTTCAGGCGGACAAGCGTTCTTGGTTATATCGGTTACTCGGCACTTGATGCTGACTAAGAATATAGTTATATTTCATGTTTACTCTCGGGGTCTACCTCGCAGATAAAATTCAGCCATTTCAGCAATTCTTTTCTAAGTAAACTTAGGAATATTGAAAATAAACTTAATAAAAGCAGATTAAGTTGGTAAAATTAATGGCTTTCCATTAAAATAACTTATTAAACTGACCAAAGGTCAATTTTAATAACGTATTGACAAGCACTCGTAATTGATGCATTAATCATATTATGATTTAAAAATGTGGGAAATAAGTATTCAGCAATAAATGCGGGAAAATGGCAAACAATTGATGATGGGAGAATATTGGACAATTGGACGCCAGCATTGACAATTATTGGGCTGATGATACGACGAGGATGAATATAATTGCGAAGCGTTAAGCCATATAAATATTATCTATTTGCCACTATAAACAATTATCAAACTAACGGCACACGACCCCAGAGAGCAGGGACTATGAAAACGGTAAAGTCTAAACTATCATATGTGGAAAAGTGTGAAAACCTTTTTCACACAAATGGTTTCGCTTGCTGCTTTGTTGTTGTTGTATCTCGGACACACGACACACATAAACAAATTATAATAAAACTAATGCCCACACACACGGGGGATTAAGGCAGGAGTAGGAGTCGGGGTCGGGGTCAAGGGTCAGCATGATGGGAATGAGAATGTGATGTGGTCGAGATACTTTACAATGGGCCAAAAAGGACTCGACTTTGGATGACAATAATATCGGTTACACGCATGCCGGAGTGCAAATTACAAAACTATTTTTCGACATGGAGCTGAAATGGATAACAAAATTAAATTATTGGATATCAATTTGTCCAATTCGTTCGTTCGTTCGTTCGTTTCTTTGTGTGGCATTGTTGTGCGCTATGCTCTATGCCACAAACTCGAAAAGTCAACAACAACAACCAACAACAGTAAAGAGAAGAACTATAGTGTGTTGTGTGTATATTTATGTCTCATGTGTGTATTTTGCTGGCAACAGGGCGCAAACAATGCGCTCTATGTACTGCTACCATTGTCAGGGTCTAACAATGATGGGGTGGACATGGACATGGACATGGACAGACCAGAGACCACAGAGCATCCACCAATCGCTTCAGTGGACAATAGAACAACTGCCTTGCTGGCTGCTTGCCAGTTAGTCAGTCAGTCAGACAGACAGTCGGTCGGTTGGCCTGACCTGGGCTTGTTATTGTCAATGGACGAGCTGTCGATAATATCTTAGAGTATCGGTCCATGTAGGCCAAACAATGCATGCAGCTCCTGCTCCTGCTGCTGCTGGAGTGGGCCACAAAATGCATACAATGTCAGGCAAGGAACACGGCTTGATAATAGACAATGAATTAATAGCAGGCGATTACGCCAACTGTAAAGCCAAGCAAACCAAACAAACAAACAAGCAAACAAAACACAGACCAACAAATAGATATTTAGATACGATAGATAGTTAGATAGATAGATAACTCGATCTGGCATTTGGATGTCTGCCCTGTGGGCTGCAGATGCCACACAACAACTCTTGCGGCTTCCCATAAGTGCCGTCAATTAAAAACCAAACCAAACACAAGTAATGCCAAAATAAATGGCACATCTTGAAGAACACCCTTCTGGGCTGTGCAGGCTGTGCTGATGGAACCTTGCCAAAGGGTTACTTAACGGCTTAAATAGCCCAGCCATATGTTTCGCCTTAGCCAAATGAGGGTGGTCCTCAGAGCATCAGCTCCGTTCTGTCTTGGCATTAGTTTCATTTATTTGTTATTATTTGCTTTGCTTTGCCAGATTCCAAATGCGTTTTCCCTCATGTTATTCCAAGGCAAACATGAAAGACACTGCGGCTCATTGGCCCATTGGGTAACCCAATCTCTGGCTTGTCAAGCACCGGGTCATAAGGCTACATAGCAACTAATTTGGCAGGTTTCCCTCCCCTTCATTCAGTACAACAATTTTTGTTTTGTTTTTCCAACACACAGACGGAGAAATATACAAAAAAACAACAAAAAATATCCATGAAAAGACAACAAATGCCATTTCAAGTAGCCAACGTGTAAAGTAGGTGGCCCAGACCTTTTGCCGCACCAAGAAACACCGCCACCGTCGCACAGTGACACCAGCGCCATACACATTGAGTCAAACATTAAATGGGCAATTGATAAAAGTTGTAAAAATAAACAAAATTCAACATTCATTCGGATATAAAAAGTTTTCTAAGCAACTTGATATGTACATAATTGTTAAAAATAGAAAGAATATTAAATTTAACTTCCTAAACCAGCGGTGGGTAAGAAATCTAAATTCGGGAGCACTACAACAACATAAACAACAACAGCTGCTCCCGGAGCCACTACGTGCCCATCGCTTTCCTAAACAGTTGAATTTCTACAGTTGATTCCACAATTCCTTTTATTCAAATTAGTTTAACGTATTTCAGTAAAAAAAAAAGGGAAAATAAAATTATAATGAAATGGAGTACACTAGTAATATTAGAAAACAATAGATATTTAATTTTTGAAATGTTTTTCGTTTCTTTACGACCCCATAAAATTCCTAAGTTATAAATTTGTTTTAAGGTCTGCACAATTGGGTGAATAATCCATAGTTTACGTATAAAGTACATCGGGGTGCCATAGAAATCGCATTCGCTTGAATTTCACTTAAATTTGTATGAATTTGTATGAAATTAAAGTGAAATTCAAGCGAAAGCGATTTCTGTGGTACCCCAGATAGTATAGTTTTTGTAGAGAAAGTTAAGAATGAAGTTGTTAGATCTAAAATTTTAAGTTTTATATTTTATTTTATTTTAGATATGATTTAATTTGGCTTTTATTTTGAGCACTGTTTTAATTATTGACACCATGTGGTGTCGACTTAACCACTGTGCGTCGTCAACGAGGCTAGTTCAGTCAGCTAATAAGCAGAGTGTCCACATTTTGGAGTAGAAACCCAACCTGACTGCCTGTTGAGCAACTGACGCGATGAGAAGTCAATTTTTATGCCGCCCAAGCAGCTAACAGATGATAGGACCCATCCCCATGCACATACATACATACGAGCACGAGTAAATACAATATATGTATGTACATATACGGTGATTTAATACAGTAGCTGGGCTGCTCGGCTAATGGCTCTGTTCTCCCACTCTGTTCTTTGATGCACTCTCTCGCCGTTGCGGTTTGTTTACACAAAATTCATAATTTACATATTGTTTTTTCTGTTTTTTTTTTGTTGGTAGTTTTTTTGTGTTGTCTTTCAAATGATTTTTTACATTTGTCTAGGCTGCTTTCTTTTTGGCTGGGGAGCTGCTTTCTTCTTTTATCCCAGCCGACATGATGCGACGCGTCACTTTGATTATTATTTCATATTGTTCCTTTTGAATATGATTAAAGTAAATACGTATTGAACGCAACTGTACCCCATTAGTTTTTTTCTTTCTTTTTTTTATTGTTTGTACTTATGCTAAACAAATGGTCATGCGATAAGGAGGAGAGGGAGGAAGGGTGGTTTCCTTTGCTCATTGTTTTCCCATCAGCGGCGTCCTCATCATCATCGCATCAAACAAACGTCGCTCGTCAAAGTCCTCGTGATTTTTCAACTCTGCACAAAAGTCACGTGTTGTCTCTGCGGTTGACATTGCGTGAGCGTGAGAGGGCTGTACTATGGGTGGGAGGGGGAGTGGGAGTGGGTGGGGGGGAGTAACTAGCATAGCCAAGTGCGATAAATATCTAAATGCAACGCTTTGCGTTCACGGGGCGTTCATGTTTATCCAACAGTTGATTTTTGGGAGTGAGAGGCTTGCGAGTGTTGTTGTTGTTGTTGTTTGTGTTGTGTTGTTGTGGTAATTGACAACAAATCGTGAGTTGAGGGAGAACTTTGTGCAGGACAGACACGTGGGTTGATTGGGCATTGTGTTAATTGGCACACGGTTGCAATCGTGTGCAAATTCTTACTCAGATTTAATAGTCAAATTTTGTAGTTTGTATTTGCCGAGATTTCCAAAATGTGCTGAAAATAAAAATAAAAAAATAATCTTTGACAAATTTTAAAATAATCTTTGACTGATCTTAGCTGTAGTAGTTAATTGTTATAGAAACAAATTTAGGATTTTAAGCAAAACAATAGGAAACTACAGCAGGAAATATTCCATCAATCAAAAAACTTAATGTTTGAAAGAAATAAAACATACAATTAGCGTGATATCTGATACGGATTGAGAGGTGAACATACTCGTAGATTTTTTCATTTATGTTGAATGATGTAATAGGCTGATTTATAAAAAAGATATCATGTCTTTGGTGAATGTGTATATGATGGTATCATGGCATTCAGCATATATTGATTACTGATCTATCGCAGGTAAATTACCTATTTCTAATTAAAATTTGTGAAAATGGTTATTATAAAGCCATACATTTTCTACTGTTCAATTTAGTGATTTAATTTGGCCGGTTCCTGGAGACTAACTTAGATCGTTTCTAAACAGACATGGCTAAATCGACTTAGTTGAATGCCCTGATCAAGAATGTAAATAATTTATGTGGCCTATTTTAAAGTGATAAAATTCGCAATTCGTGTATAAAATTATGAAACCAATAGAATAAAAATATGATATTAAATAGAATTGATTCATTTTGTGAATCTACGATCAGTAATTGATATTTATTATTGTACATTTATTTATTTATTTATTTAGTCACAACTAAGTGCAGTTGACTAAAAGTACTTATTAAATTTAAAATATAATGAAGAACTTAATATAATATTAGATAATTATGTAAAAATTTAAAAATATGGGGTGTTCAAATAGTATCTTTTACTTTCTTTGGCTACATTACACACATTTATCCACTCGCTTTTAACATATCCTTGACATTCGGTTAAGAATAAAACTGCAATCACACAAAGTTAAACACTAACAAGCAACAAAGCAACAACAACAAAAGTCCCCACTATTGGACACTTAAGGGACAAAGGCAACAACAAAAGGCGTGTAAAAACGAAAACACAAAATACAACAATATGCAAAATAAATGCTCAAATAATAAAGAGCGAAACGCACACAAAAATGGCAACGTAACTCAAGAGCTACTCCAAAAAAAAACAGGGTATAAAAAGCGAGGGAAAGAACAAAAGAGGAACAGACTGAGGAATGTCGGCAACAGGCCAAAAGAGCGAGCGAGACAGAGAGAGAGAGAGAGAGAGAGAGAGAGAGAGAGAGAGTTATAACAATACAGTTGAGAGCTGCAAAAAGAAAGAAAAATGTAAATTTTATAAAAGCAATATTAAAATAAATTGAAAGCCAACGGAGTCGGGCTGTAAAAATAGTCAAAGGAATTATACAAACGCTAGAATAGGACAAGTATATACAAGTATAATTGCATGGGCGAGGGTGAGAGAGAGAGAGCGAGCAGGAGCAATGATAAAGCTTAAGTGGACAGAAATAAAGGAAAGAAATAAAATAAATATATGTATGAACAATACAAGAAATACATTTAATATCGCAGCTTTTGCACGGGACATGAGGCCAGAAGCTGGATCAGCCCTTGTTAACTAACCAAGCCAACCCCCCCCCCCCCCCCTCTTTAACCTCTTACCCTTTTCCATGGAACCATTGACAAGAGAGAGAAATGAAATAAAGGATTCGCGTCGTCAGTTGTCCTTTGTGCGCATTGTTGATCGAGTAGTTTTTGTTTTTACACACATACAAATATATGTACATATGTATAGTATGTAAGTATATTTCCATTGCGGCCACAAAGGAAATAAATTTTATGTTCTCGTTCGTTTTGTTTGTGTTTTTTTGGCAGCGCAGCTAGAAATAAAGTTTTAATCAAAATGTAGTTGAGTGTTGAAGGGTTGTTCTCCCTCCTGAAATGTGCATGTGTGTGTGTGTGTGTATACATGTGAATTGTTTCTGTCAATCAGCAGCTCCTATTGTTGCAGCTGAAGGATACAACGTGATATTGATTTCGAGTTGCGGCAAATACAATGGCAATGGCTGCGCACTCAATTGAGAGAGAGGGTGAGAGAGAGAGGGAGAGGGAGAGGGGCGGCGACCGCAACCAATGAGAAAAGTTTCGGAAAGATACGAGTGTGTGCCTCACACACACTCACACACAGGCATACACAGTGGCGGACACATAAAAGCGCATGTGGTATGCTTAAATGGCAGCCGGAAACATTTACAACACACACACATGTACAAACATATATACATATATCAAATTCATGCTCATTGCATAGTTTCATAATTACAAACTGCAATGGCGCAGGACAGTCCAGTGGCAATACGCAGCTCTGACCACTTGGCAGCGCTACGCCCCCTGACATACACACACACACACCACACACAACACACACACTCACATCATACATACAGCTGGTTTGCCATGTTTTATGTGTCTTCAACTTTGCCTTGTGTACGGCATGCGACATGTTTAGCTTCCTCTTTTTCTCTCCCTCTCCCTCTCTCTTCCCCCTGTCTCCCTCTCTCTCTCTCTTGGGCGTCGCAGCTGGTGGCAAATCTCATTTAGATGTGGTTAAACGCTTGTTGGCATTGCACGTCAACGGGGGGTTTTTATGCCATCCCTTTCCCGCTAGCCTCCCTTCTTTGCCCTTTGAAACTCAATTAAAACGGCATTTAAATCATGCAAATTTCTCGATTTCCTTTTCGAAAACGTTGCAATGAAATTCTTTGGCAAAACACCCTCTCGCACATCCATTCCCCGCACCCGCACCCACAGCCCGCATCCTGTTGGATGCCTTACGAGTTTTAGAGCTTGGCATTTGTTCTTGAGCTTGGAATTGTTAACACTTTGTTATGACTCGTATCGAATCGAGCTACCAAGCAAAAGCAATCGAATCCGTTCATCCTTCTTTGGTTCGAGAAATTCCCAGCTACCATGTCTGCAATTTACGCACATTTTTATTCAAATTTTGTGTAGTGTACAAATTGCTGTTGCAAATAGCAAACGCCCTCGATATAATGTGCGCCCAAATGGAATACAACAAAAAAAAAATCATACATAAAAAATTCAGCGGAAAATATATGTAGTTAGAATTGAATGCAACGAATTCGGAATGCACTTGCCGATGGACTAGGATAAAGTTTTGAAAGTGTTTAGGAGAGACAGAGGAATCAAATAAACATAAAGTTCATTAAGATCAACTTTCTGGTATAAACTGTTATCTTTAAAAACCAATATATCTTTAAATTGACAAATTTTTCAGATAAAAAGCTTACACTTTAAGTAGTTTTATTTAATTTATATACTTTAAATGTCCTTATTTGTCGACTGATTAAATATATATCGATTTGACTTTTTTTAAGTTTTAAATTTAAAATTTCATATTATTTTATTCAATTTCTATAATTTGAATATATCAATATATCAGGGCTGCCACAAAAATTGCTTTCGCTTGAATTTCACTTAAGTTTCATACAAATTTAAGTGAAATTCAAGCGAAAGCGATTTCTGTGGCACCTAAGTACATTTTTGACGTAAAGTAAATACATTTTCGTAAGAATAAAATGCTTTACTTGGGATCTGCTTTAATGTAATTCAAAATTGAGAAATGATTTCAAATTTCTGTAGTTATTGCCAACTGATTTTCCTTGAAAATGTTGTCTGTTTATATTTTTGATTGCCATTTCTAGCTTCAAGTCAAGCAAGCCCCATTGTACTCTCGGTATACCCCGTTATACAGATATCATAATAAAAAGCGCTATCATCTAGCACATTAACGACTTCATATCAAGTCGGCAACTATGCCGCAGGCACATTTGCATATTTATTTTATATTCTTTTCTTTTTTTCTTTCTTTCTCGTTTTTGTTTTCGGTTATATTTTCCTCGCGACTGGCAGCACATTAGCATTTCTCCAAAGGATAATGGACGGACAGCTCCTCCCATCCCAAAATAGAATACAACGGCGACTCGTCTCCTGATTCCATTTAAGGCAAGTTGTTTGGCATTCTTCTACTGACATATTCACGTACTACTATTTATATCATTTGTTGTTCTCTGTGTGAGGACATGTGTGTGTGTGTGTGCGTGTGCTTAAGAGCCTCGTTAACAAAGTTATTTTGTCTTTTATAACTCACTACTATTCTGTTCGAGCTGTCAAACATAATTTGCCATGTGCCGAGCGGACATTAAGTTATACAAATTACATACTTACTTCGATTCGCTTGACGTCATGTGATATGACTAGACTTACATAGTTGTTGTCAGTTGTTGTTGCTGTTGCTGTGTGAGAACTACGAGTACACGTACATTTTATATCATGTTCCAGAGCAACGTGCTGGCATGCATGGCGTATGAGCAATATTAATGGCTAGTTCAAGGGAACATGGCAAATTTTTGGCTTTGTCATTCTGTTGCAGCCTCAAAAACAGAGCATAGAAATGCTTTCTACTCTCTCTCTCTCTGGTATTATTGGCACGCCCAATACGCACAATTAATCTTTTGTCGAAGCACTTAATTGAATTACGCTCCACAAATATCAATTACAACTGCAATTATCGGAACAATGGGCCAAGTCCACGAGTAGGAAGTACCAAGTGTTCCACTTCGGGATCCGCATTTAATTGAATTACAATTTCAGAAATTCAATAAAAGATTTGCTCGCATTTCATAGGAAAAGAAGCTAAATGAATGATGCCTCTGTGGCATCAACTCAACTTGGGTGCAGGATGCGTTGTCGGAAATTTTAGACGCCGCGCATGCGTCGAGGGAATCTCGGGAATCACGGGGAACTCAGCGATCTCGGGATTGCTTACAACTTTTTAACACATTGCACAATGGGAACAATGGCAGAGAGCCTCTGAAACTTCTCTTTTGTGCTCTCCAAATGGGCCACTCGCGTGTTCATTGTACATTGAACACACATGCATATCATATATGTACATATAAATGTATGTACATATATCCATTGCCCAAGTTCTGCCCCCGATTCGGATGCCGTTGTCGACCCCAACCCCTCGTATCGCCTCGTTGATTATTGAAATGCGCACATAATGCCAACAATTGAAAGTTATGTGTAAAGTATACATATACAATACATAAGTTTATATATTCAAGTGATTCGCATCGGTTTTCATTGTGCGCTTTAATTTCTCTTGAAACGCGCGCGCAGTCGCAGTCGCTGCCTCAGTTGACGCTCTGCCTCAGTCGCCGTCGGCGTCACAATGCCGTCGCTATGCTGGACCCTAACCGAAAGAAGCTTTTGAGCCGAAGCAAAGCCCACTTAATTCCAGGAAATTTAGTCTTTAAATGCTGCATATAATTGTACCCTTGAGTTTGCGGCCACTCAGGATTGTTAAGAGACTCAAGTCGCGGGCACAGGAAAAGACGTTTTATGTTGCCAAATGAGAATTCCTCGACAACGTTTATTAAATGAGAGTAACTAAGAATGAATTGTTACGGATAGTTATTGTAGATATCGTGTTTTTAGTGATGTAAAAAAAATAATCTATATGTAAACAATTCGTCACAAAATTGGATATCAAAAATTCATGAAAATGTTTTCGTCACTAGACTTTTACCTCGTAAAGAGGTTTTTTTGTGGGATATCAGAAATTTTTGAATAAGACCTCAGAAATTTTGAAATTGCAATATTTTTTGACAGTATAGCTTTGTCAACTTTGATTATTGTTTGTACAAGCTAAAGCAAATTGTCTGGCAACACTGGTCCCCTTTACAAACACACATGCCCAGCGCAAAAGCTATCAGCACTCTTAAACTCTGGGTGCTATGACACTTTGCTGCTGCTGTCTTATTCCCATTCTAAGTAAAATTTATATATTCAGCTAACAGGTAATTTCCGCATTACGCTGCAAGCAGTGCCTAAGAGCCCTTCGAAATACCTTTTCAACGATATATAGATCGCATCTGTAGCTTCTATCGTTTGGATGCTATGGGGGTTTCAATTTTAGCGGTTTTTAGCGATTTCCCGCTAAACTAGCTTTTTTTCGAAAAAGTCGTAGAACAAACGTTTCTAGATTTTTGAACAGGAACAAGTCCTCATTCAAACTTTAAAGCTAATTCAACGATTTGATCCAAACAAACAAACAGACAAACAGACAAACTGACTTTTCATCTCATTTTCGGAAAGCGACTAAAAATTTCGCGTATGTTTGATTAGAATTGTAAAAAATTCAACGAAAATTCAAAAAGGCTCCAATGGCCCCATTAGCTCCAATAATTTAAATTTTTCCCCTCCCACTTACACCTGTTTATCTCACGAACCAGATGACTTTCCGAAATTCTTAGTATGCCCATTTGTAAGTTAAGTTGATACCTTTCGATCGGTATATAACTCGACCTGATCGGACAGTCATAGCAAATCTTCCATTCTTCCTGTGTATATATGCTAGTCGCGTTCGCACCCTTCGTGCTGCTTTCGTCACTAGCGCGGACTGCCGTCCGCAGTGATACATCAAATAATCGACAATATGATTCTCTGGGATCTGATTTTCAAGTTTTTTAACTCGATAATTTATTTGACTATAAATCGAGTTAATTAAATCAATTTTTATGTGAGATCGAACATTGACTGAAGTTTGTTCTTCGTAGTCTTATTTCCAGAATTAGTAAATTATGTAGGAATCGCAAATAAGAGTTATGAGAAACAGAAAAAAATCTTTTATTTACAGTTTTTATTTAAAAATTATAGGATAAAAGTTTTTTTCAAATATATTTTTCAGTTCAATTATAAAAATTAAAAATAAAAGTTATTGTTCGGAGCAGAACTTATAACTTTTCTGAAATTGTAGCCAGTGATTTTGTTTGTATTTACTTTGCCACTGTTATTAATTGCTAATCGAACCCAGTTTTTTTTTCAAACAGGAAGTTTTAATTATGTGACAGGTCGGCGACTCTAAGCACTGAGCCACTGGACCACACAATTTTTAAATAAAAATTAAAATTTTATTATAATTTTATAATTTTTCATTTAGATCGAAAAAAAAGGAGATTTCTTTTAATTTTTTTGATAAAAATCAACAAATAACTTTTATTTAATAATTTATATTTTAAAAATTATAATCGTTACGGTCCCTGAAATTATGATAGGAGTGGATTTAATGCTAAAACTTGAGACTTAACATTTTGAATTATATAAAAATTAAGGAAAGGAAAATTGAAGTTACCTAAAACTCGAAATCTTGAGGAAAAAACAATTTAAAAAAAAAAAAATTGTTAATAATTTATAAAATTTGACTGCAAAATGAATTTCGAGGCTTAACCATGATTAAAATAAAATTTCGCTTAAAATCTCAGAAATTTCAAGAGAGAGAAGTCCCAAATTTGAATACGCGCACAGGGCAAGTTTTTTCCCAAGTTCAGAATTTTTTTTAAGCATCTCAGCTGACTGCAAAGTTGAGGAATTGCTGGATCTTTCATTCCAATTTAACACTTCAAACAAATCAATAACTAACTTAAACTTCAGGCTACAAAATTTATTATATCGCATTCACACTCCCCCATTAAAATGGAGAAGCACTGTCACAATTTCATTCACCAATAGCCCAAATATCATAAGATAATTTCTAATTTTCAATGAAATGTCAACAGCTGAAGTACACCCCACCAATAAAGTCCCCCCGCCCCTGTCTAATTCTGGGAGCACTTGAATATAATTCAAATGCCAGCAAAACATATTCTTCGACTGCCCTCAACAATGTGGCTAAGGCCAAAGGGGGACAACTCTGGGAGGCCTGTGCAAAAGTATTTCAAGCGAAATATCACACTTTGACATTGTCTGTGGGTTATATATGCCCCTGGATACCCTGGGATCGCTGGGGTTGCGATGCCTGTGCATTAGTATTGCCAATAAACGTCGCGCCCCAAACCCACAAAGAGAACGCCCTTTTTTTGGGACGCGCGGCGGGTGCAAAAACACTTTGTAATACATATTTATCCAAGCAAGGTGAGAGGAGACGCTGCTCAAGGGGGAACGGAGGCTGAAGGGGAAGAGGGGGGTTCGATCTGTGGCAACATCGCGTGTCAAAAGGCAAGTGAACAATGGGGTTGCTGACGGGCAGCCGGTGGCTGTTTATCCGCCCTGGTGACTGGTGGCTTTTGAGTGGGTGGTTGGGTGACTGGATGGGGCAGATGGGTGATGGGTGGATGGTTGGGTGAATGTCTGCTCATGACATTCCGCACACCAAATACAAATACAAATTTCATTTGCCATCGCTGCTCAACCGCAAGCGCCCATCAAATTTAGACACGAAAAGTGTGTAAATAAGTTCATTACATCTATGTGTGTATATCAATTTGATTGACTCCAAACTCCAGCTCCTGTTGGCCAGGTGTGCCTCAGCTACAATTGGTAATTAAAATCTTCAGCAAATTGAAGGTAGCAACAAACAGTTTAATTCAATTTGTTTGTCACGCTCAAGCGATTTACCAAACACAAATCAAATTTGGGAAAATTCTCAACTCTTCCCCGCAACTCGCTTTCAAATGCACAAAGGATGCTGGGCATCATCATCATCATTATTATCATCATCATCATCATCATCATTATCATTGTGTGCTTACGCCCGACTGCCAAGGATAACTGTCTGTCTGGGTCCTGGCAAGACAAATGGGGGTGCAAATCGTTTATGGAACTCGCAACTCACAACTCACACTCACAACTCGCATTCACATTCACATTCACTCATCACTGAACTGAGTCAAGCTGTAACGGATGCATTTAATTTATTATTAGAATTATTTATGACAAACGATTGGGTTTGGGGTGATAAAAAAGCCGTTATTGTTAAGTTTATTAGAGCAGCAAGGCAAAGGGTCCAAAAGGGGTGCGACAGTGGTTGACATAGCCCTTCGAAGTGCACAAAATATATATGCGAGGAGCTCTGTAAAATATATGCAGTTGTAAATTGACTTTAATTAAAACTATGAGAATTCAAATTTACAAATAAAACTTAAGTTTTTAATCCTTCATTCCATAGGGAACTTTTAAGATTACTAGCCAATATACAAATTAAATATTACAGTATCTAGTCACACTTCAATAACAACTATGGGTAAACAAATTATACAGTTATAACTTAGTCATCTTCATTCATTGAAAAGCTATACAGGCATGGCCACAGAAATCACTAGTGAAAGCGATTACAGATTAAAGCAGCTTCCACTTAACTGAAAAAATCACAATATAAAGTTGTAAAACACTTTTTTATTAAAAGTATGAGAATTAATTTTATAAAACTTACAAAATTGTCATTCCATTGAAATCTGTTTAGAAACCAATTCACAAAATAATACAAAAAGTGTAAATTGTCTTTCATTGAAATTATTAAAGTTAATAATTTAAAAATTATAAAATTATAATTTTGAAAATGATCGTTCTGAATCGGTGAGAATTAAATTTACAAATATTTAAAAATTATTATTCAATCGTAATCTCTTTAGAATATAATTTAAAAAATAAAAAGAAAAAAAATTAAATTATAAACTAGATTTTTGTATAAAAATTATAACAACATTATGCGATCTTTGCTCCACTGTAGCGCACACATAAAGTTTCAAACAGCAAAAAAAAAACATTCAAATGGTGCTGGCAAAAATGATCAAAAACAGCCAAAACGCATAATTCATGCATCAGCAACATGGCAGAGTCCTGACCGGCAAAGGACACTTCAAATAAATTGCAGACCAGCCGACGGCTGACCAGTCAGTAACCACAATGCGACTACAATAACAACTGGTACAACAACAACAACAAGACAACAAAGACTACAAGTCGACGCACACTTGAGCCCATAAAAGGATAACAATTTAACAGCATACAAATATTTTTGTAACTTGCCAAGGCGTAAAACGAAAAGTGAAAACGGAAAACTGAAAATTTGTTTTCAATTTGAAAGTGAAATATGTTTTGGTGACATTAAGCCGTCGGAATCAGGATTAGATGCAGCCGCCTGCGAGGACAATAGCAGAGCGCAGAGTTGGCCACAGGACGAACTCGACCAAGGACCAAAGTGATTATGCACGGCACGTGCTCATCATTTTTATTTTCATTTTCATTGGATTGCACTGCTCGCTTACTTTATTTTTTTAATAAGTAGCAAATGATTTTAAGCATTTGGAAATGTTGTTATCCTTGACAGCGGCACAGAGGGGAGTGGGATGAGGCGTGCCGGGCTGCAGGGATGTCAATAGCATTCGGAAAATTGTTCAAAATTTAATTTGGCATTTGATGCTTTATATGGCACTGGCATTGGCATTGGCATCTGCCATCATTTGGTTGCCAAAGGATTAGCGCTCCTTCTTGCTCCCGCTGCTCTGGTTGTCACCTTCAACTTTGGCAAGGAGCAAGTTTCCTTTCGGCTACAAAACCAGCCAGGACATATTTATGCAAATTTATCTCATTACGTTGTCGCCGTTGTCGGCTTCAGTGTACGCTTGTTATTGTTGTCCTGTTCCTGTCGCTGTTGCTGTCTTGTTTAATTCAAAGTTATTTTGCAAGTGAATTTAATTAAATTAAATATTCATCACACGCTTCAGCGGAGTGCGAGCTTCATCTCTCGGATCGCTTAGTTAACACTTTGGCACCTGATTTTATTCTATTCTGTTTTATTTTAATTAATATTTACGCCTTCAAATCTTGCAATTCTTGCACGTTTCAGGCAATTCTTGGGATTGTCTGTAATTAAAAACCAACTCAATAAATTAAGAAATTTGAATGAAAAGTATACGATAACTCTTTCAGGGATGCCACAGAAATCGCTTTCGCTTGAATTTCACCTCAATTTCTTTTCGCTGTGCCACAAGTCAATTCGCATAATAATTTTACGCGAAATAAACTAGCGCTTAATCCGCTGGCGTCCGATGCTGCCACCTAGTCCGATGTAGATATTCGAAGTCAGGGGCAGCGATGCCACATTTTTTAGTTAAAAATAGCTCTTTGTGGTAAACCAAGTTTTACCGAAAAAAAACCTTTAACTTAATCAGGCATGCCCAGAAATCTCTTTCACTTGACTTTCACGTCAATTTAATTTCTCCGTGCCACAGTCTAATCACCTGAACAATTTTGAGTGAGATGAAATCATCGCTCAATTCACTGGCGTCCGATGCCATGAGAATAATGTCACATTTTTTGTCCGAATTTTTGAATTTCGAGTTGTCGAGAAACTTTTATTGTTTGCCGCGCCAATAACTTTTAATTTTTTGTAAGCTATACAATATTAATTACACTAGTTTACAAAATTAAAACTTTTTTTTGCAAAGTGAATCAAAGTATTTTTTTCTCATGGACTATGGCCCCCTAAACACGAAAATGGCATTTAAAATTTTTTTTATGGAAGCGTTTTCGAAATATTAAAATTTTTTCGAATTTTCGAGGTTGTTCCAGCACTTTTGAATATATCTCCATTTCAACTTATCAGATTTGGCCAAGCAAGCAATTAAACTAAAGGTTAGTTAATTCTCTTTAACTTTCTTCCATACAGTATTGAGATCGGTTCAGCAGATCAGGTGCTAGAGATATTAAAAAGTTCGAAAATTGGCGTTTTTTGTGGTTTTTTTAGTTTGATAGCTAACATATTGTCCTGGGAAAAATAGAAATCACAAAGATAAAATTTTTTAGAAAGGTTTAACGCAAAGCTGATACTGTTCCAAAGAAAATAAGGTATTGTTTATGACAATCCTTCGACAGATGCCGAAGTAATGCAAAAGTGAGTATCTTAATTGTAGCGGTATTTGCATAAGGCGACCAAACGCACTTGTAATGTGCAAGGGCGTCGGCAGGTTAACATAGCTGCTAACATAGCTGTTAACATAAATAAAGAAAAAAACGTGACAATCTCAAAACACTTTAATATGTATTACTTCGCCATCTGTAGATGAATTTGCATGAACAATACCTTATATTCTTTAAAACAGTATCAGCTTTACAGTAAACCTTTATCTTTGTGGTATCTATTTTATCCAGGACGATATGTTAGCTTTCGAACTCAAAAAACCACAAAAAACGACCATTTTCGAACTTTTTAATATCGCTAGCACCTGATCTGCTGAACCGATCTCAATACTTGGCCAAATCTGATAAGTTGAAATGGAGATATATTCAAAAGTGCTGGAACAACCTCGAAAATTCGAAAAAAAATTTAATATTTCGAAAACGCTTCCATAAAAAAAATTTTAAATGCCATTTTCGTGTTTAGGGGGCCATTTTGGCTGTAAACTAGTGTTATTATATAAATAAATTGAATTATATACAGGCATGCCACAGAAATCACTAGTGAAAGCGATTTCAGAGAAAAGCAATTCCACTTCGAAAATTTATTTCGTGTGATTTAGGTTTTTTAGCATGTTCATCAACCTTTTCGTACAAGGCTGCTAGGTTTGGCCCCTTCTCAGATTAAATTTTCCAAGGGTTTGTTTAGCAACTTTTTTAAGATTATCATTGCAGAATATCAAATTTTCATTTTAATTCTTATTTAATTTATATAATTCAATTTATTTATATAATAATTAATATTGTTTAGCTTAAAAAAATTTAAAAGTTATTGGCGCGGCAAACAATTAAAGTTTCTCGACAACTTTAAATTCAAAAATTCGGACAAAAAATGTGACATTATTCTCTTGGCATCGGACGCCAGTGAATTGAGCGATGATTTCATCTCACTCAAAATTGTTCAGGTGATTGGACTGTGGCACGGAGAAATGAAATTGACGTGAAAGTCAAGTGAAAGAGATTTCTGTGGCATGCCTGATAAATTAAATAAGAATTAAATTGAAAATTTGATATTCTGCAATGATAAACTTTAAAAAGTTGCTAAATAGACCCTTGGGAAATTTAATCTGAGAAGGGGCCAACCCTAGCAGCCAAGTACGAAAAGGTTGATGAACATGCTAAAAAACCTAAATCACACGAATTTCTGTGGCACGGAGAAATTTTCGAAGTGGAATTGCTTTTCTCTGAAATCGCTTTCACTAGTGATTTCTGTGGCGTGCCTGATTGTGCAATTTGTGAAAACATTTGTCACGAAGAGTTGCCACACTAATGGCAGACAATCGCTAGAGTTGCTTTTATATTTTTTGTAGCTAAACAAAGTAAATTATTATTTAAATGAATTAAACTATATAAATTAAATAAGAAAAAAATGAAAAACTTATTGTTCTGCAATGAAAAACCTAAGAGAGTTGCTAAACAAACCCTTGGGTAATTTAATCTGAGATGGTGTCAACCCGTAGCAGCTTACTTCGAAAAGGTTGGTAAAAATGCTAAAAAAAAAAGTAAATCTCTCGAGGTTCTGTGGCACCTCGGAAATTTTCGTGCGGAAATGCTTTTTGCGGAATTCTAATTCGCTTGCGATTTCTTTGGCACGCCTGTATATATTTATTTTTTGACAATTTAAAATTATTTTAAAATATATTCCGCTTGCAAATTGACTACAAATAAAAAAATTTTGCAACAAATTAATGGCAATATTTAAGACTCAACTCATTTATAAAATCTGAATTAAATTTCTTTGTGAATAAAAAACTTGGGCGTTTTTGAGCCCAGATTAGAGCACTCACCAGGCAGCAGTGGCAACAGCTGCCACAAGAGGCCAAGAAACCACAAAAACCGCCAAGAGAAAGAAAACACAATTATGTTGCTCAAAGGGAATTTTGAGTTTATTTGACACAGGGCATAACTTTTAAATACAAATAATAATGCAAAGGCTTTGATAAAACGAGTGTGTGAGAGAGAGAGAGGGAGATAGAGGTGCTAGGCAAGGTAAGAAGGCGGCCATTTTGTTTATGCGCCGCGCACAAAGGAAAGCAACAGCAGCAATAACAAACTCAACACCAGCAGCAACAACAGCAACAACAACAAAAGCAACTACAACAATAACAACAATAAAAGCCGCAGCAAGTCAAGAGGCGCCAGAAAAGCCCAAAGAGCAAAGGAATTGAAAATGCTGAAGGGAGTAGGGAAGGTGTAAGAGAGAGAGAGGAAGAGAGAGTGAGAGGACTATGCGTTTTTAGTGCGAAAATAATTGAGAAATCTGCAAAAGGTTTTTATCCCTGGCTACACAAAGGTAACACAATGGATGCTGTTCAGTTTCTCCTCCTCAGCTTCCTCCTCCTTCGCTTCTCCTCCGCTTCTTGAGAGGCTTTTGTGCGAAATTTGCCTCCTTGCACAACCAAAACCTCTTGGCAATGTGTGTGGCAAAATTGCAATTTAATTGCAGTTAAATTGCTGGCGATTTGCCAAAATCAAAATCAACAAAGTAACACACACAAATAAACATATAGGAATTGTAATAGGTAGTAATAGAAAAAATAAACGATGAACTCAAAGTGGTTTGTTGGCTGTCAGTTTCGCAGGCCATTCGCTCAAGTGGAAGAAAAGGTTCAGAAAAATGTATCTAAAGAATACGCATGCTGTATCTGTATCTATAGCTGTCGCTGTATCTGTAGCTGTGGCTCTACATCTGCTTTGATGTGGGAAGATTGTTAGCAGGCAGGTTGCACTCGAAACTCAAGTGTGTGGAGTGCAGAGAGTAGTTTATTTATGTCTATCTCATTATTTGTTTGCAATTTCCCAGAGCATGAGAATGTCCTTGGGGCACTTACCCAGATTTCTAGACGAATAAACGCAAATAAATGAAAATAAATAAATGCATATCAAAATCAAAATGATAAATTCAGCGAGACAATTTCCAACCACAACTCGCACACAATCAGGATATCAGGATGCGCTCAAGTGGCTGTTATTGTTGTCTACTCTCGTCTCGTCGTCTATAAATAAGATAAGTATCTATTGGATAGGCTAATTGCCGATACTCGTATTTAAACGTAACCCCTTTATTGTGGAACAGATGCGTTTCGTCTGCTTTTTGACCTGCGGCAAATGCGTTTCACGTTGGATTTATGAGCCGGATTCTTGCTATCACCTTGGTTATTTAATTTGGTTATTGTATTCATTGACACAAAAGCCAAACAGTCAGCCGCCCGCTGTTCACGGCATTTGGTTCATGTTTTTATGTTCCTGGTGTCCTGCCAACTGCCACAACCGGGTAAAACAATGACCCATTCCAACAATCCCCCACCCAAATCCCACTAAGCCAAGTGGTTGGCCTAAGCTGCGCCAGCAATATGTTTTAGTCGAGTTTATGAATAAAATTACACGGAATTCGCAGAGAGATGGAGAGTGAGAACGGGCCACATATCAACGCCAACGAAGGATGAAGGATAATAAGCGTATCCACTTAATGGTTGCCAGGAGCGAGTGCCAAACACGCGGTCAAATGCAAACGAACAATGAATGGAGCGCACAGTTCCAACAACAACAACTTCTATAGGTGTGAGTGTGTGTGTGTGTGTGTGTGTGGGTGGTGGAGGTAGGGCCAAAAATCCTTTGGCTGTAATCAAGCGTAAAATAGTACAATGAATATATCTACAATATATTTATAACAATGGCCAACGAGCAACGAACACGAACGGGGCATGGGCAAATTGCAAACTCCCGATTGTCAGTTGGCAAACAAAAGGATTTTGCAGCACACGCAGGTTAATGAGTTCTACGGATAACATTGAGTGTGTGTGTGAGAGAGAGAGAAAGAGTGTGTGTGTGTGTGTAGTGTGTGTAACTTGCCAATTGTCGATGCCAAGTGGGCGGTGGGCGGTGGTTTGGCCGGTCACACATTGCTTACATGCAAAACAGATTAAAGTAACAAGAAGCAGACAGGATACAGGAGACAACGGGAAAACAAGTGTGTGAGTTAACTGCCAATTGCGAGGGCTGCTCAATGAGTTGCTAACGAATTGAAGATACTGAAGATCTTAATAAAAACAATATTTTCAAATATTTATATGTCAAATTCAACTGTTGAGATTCGCGAGTAATCAGCTAAAAATTCAAGAAAATAGAAGGCTACAATCGAAATGCTAAAAATTTATTATCTTACACTTTGTTTCATAAAATAATTTAAGTTTTTAAAACACTTAAGTTTTTATTTAATGCTCTCAATTATCA